>OVBI01000573.1:0-65232 GCA_900406495.1 Sisymbrium altissimum | reverse complement strand
TATATATATATATATATATATTCTTTATTTATCACTTGAGAAACAATGATAACGCTGCATTTGTAAGAATTTACAACACATGTGATAGATTACAAAAAAAAAATTTCTGATCGAGTTGACGGGTTCAATCAGCAGATAATCACGTTCTCATTTCCAAATTCTTTGTCGTGAATCTAGTTGTATTTCTAAAGTTTTCACATACATTCACTCATTTCTGACCGATTAATCATCAAACATAGCATACCATCGTGGACTGGATTATGACAAAATACAGTGCTATCACGTACGTACTATTCACATTCTGGATATCTTAAAATATTCTTAACTCCATTTCATATCTTTGGTTCAATCCTAGTCATGCTTTTTCTCTAGATTTTAATTATGAAGTTGGTCCCCATGACTCATACCTGGACCCAACGTAACATAATTAATTAGAAGAGAAATTTATGGGATTCGATTAAACCGGAAGATTCCAAGCTACTCCTTGATTCTACATCGACCTAAACCAAATCAAATCTCTTCGATGTGTCTATATCAGTCTTCAATTACTAACTAGGTCAAACCATATCTAGTTGAAATTCCAAATAATTAATTTACTTATCGGTTCTTCAAAAACCAATCTAGTTTAGGTGAATTGAGAGATCCGTGATGAACGATTAACCTTAGTGATACAAACCAATATTAGAGATTATATGATGGTTTATACTAATTTACTATATGGTATTGTTGGGATATAATCTAAATTTCACATTGGAAATTTACATAGAAAATGTGTAATATATAAATAATATCTAACTCTGATTAGTATGAGATTTTTTGGAAAAAAATCTAAAATCAAATTCGTGCGGGTTTTGCCACTTAGGTCTAAAACAGATAATATCATACTATAGATAGAATTGAATATAAGTCTAGAAAAGCCCATAAGTATATTACCTACGGATGGGTTCATGTCTATATTGGTTTAGTTGCTTTATATACAAGTATTTACGATCATTTTGTATCGTTCTGTTTAATGAAGGATATTAATTTCTCAAAATACTGAAAACCAAAGCAGCAATTAGGTTCACTGACACTCTCTTTCAGCACTTATTACTTTAAATCAAGGCTGAATCAAACCGAACTCCTTGCCGGCCGTTTAAAAAGTCAATGGCTAAAGGCGTTGATTACAGCGTTAACCACCACTAATGACTGACGAATACTCGAAATTCTGAATTGTCTCAATCTTTCTCGTCTAATTCAAATCCCAGTCACAAATATTCTAATGGAACTGTTAGGGATGATTTCCCGCTACCATCAGCGTATAACTTGGTTTTCTCAAAAATTATTGTGCTACGTTACTTATGAGAGTTACACAAGAAAAATAAAAAAAAATAGTTGGCTTCTTTTAAGAAATAGAAGCCCAACAAGTGATTAAACCCTTTCATATCCATTTATTGGCCCACTAAAGTTTATAGGCCATAAACTGAAGCAAACATATATACTCTACTTTGTTATTTGTTTCTCTGTAATAGTGTAATTATAAATATTGAAGTTTTACAGGAACATTACATAACTAGCGAAAAGAACAAAAAAAAACAAAAACTAGAGACGAAAGCTCAAAAGAGAAAAACAACAATCTGAAAAAGGAAATTACCAAGAAATGCAATCACACAACGATACACAAACTTGAAAAAAAACACAAACGAATTGTATTTTCATATCATGATAATAAGCCAGTTTTTACTTCTTTTTTTTCACCGAGAAAGTATGTAGGACCGCAGTCTAACTAAACCTCCAGGAGGACAATACCAATGCCCAATTTCTTAACGAGACCATCATATTTTTATAGCTATTTTTTGTGTTTGTAATTTTAAAAATCAATATAAAACATAATCGATCATTTTAAATACCATAGATAAAAGTTAAAACTATAGATAATTGCTATAACACAACCAATTATCTTCTATAATCATCTTATATATCTCACAAAAAAATAAGAAAAAATATTTTTAGTAGATGTTGAAACTCACAAATGGTTATGGAATCTTTACCATGTAAAAAAAATTATTAAATAATTTCTCTATTTTAAAGTAATAGATGTTTTTGGATTGTCACAGATTTTTAAAAAATATTAGTAATAAGTTTTCTAACTTTTTTAATTAAGGGCTTGACTGGTTTAACCATAGCTGCTGCGGTTGCGGTTGCGGGAGTTTGCGGAAACGGACGGTTGCGGTTTTAAACGTTATTAAGTGATTCATACAACTGGTACTGCGGTTAAAACTGATGCGTTTGTAGGAGAATTATGACTCGTTAACTAGCGGATGCAACCGCGGTTAAACAAAAAATTAACAATATAACCATATTATATACTATATAAAATATCAAAAATGTATATTATTATAATAAAATTAATTATTAAAAGAATTTAACTTTAAAATTTTATTAATATAAAATTATAATAAGTGTTTAGTGAATAAATAATAGAAAATATCAAATTTATTCATATATTTCATAATTTTAATAGTTAATTTTAAAAATTTTAATTTACTAAATCTTTTTTATTAACTGACTTATTTTTTATATATTTTATATTATTTTAAATCAATTTTTATTATTTTTAAAATTAATTTTTTATTTTTTATTTTTTTATTTTTTTTATTACACACCTGCAACCGCCAGCAAACGCAAACGCTAGCGGAAAGTAGCTTTTGAATTTGAGCGATTTGGAGTGATACAAAACGGTAAAATGTATTTTCTGTGATTGTTGTCAAACGCTTATAACCGCTATCATCCGCAAAAGCTACGTTTGCGGATGATAGCGGGTGAACCAATCAAGCCCTAAGTGTTACTTAGATTTATATTTATAATATAAATATTATATGACTAAAAATTAGGGGAAAATGCAATAAATATATCTTTTGAAAAATATGTAACTTTTTGAAACACAGATTTTTTCTAAAACAGTTAGCAATTAGAAATGGAAACAAAGGGATTATATGTTTTAATGTGTTGCCCAACAAAAAAAAAATACATTCTTCAATTTTGTTATTTATAGATGTAAAATTAATGGCGAATTCTCTCGTTTATAGAAATTATTATTGATAATATAAAATATTATAAATAGTGTTTTTCTTCACGTAAAAGAAATCATGTTTAATTATCATGTGGTGGATTAAAGGTTTAGTTTCATGATAGAAATGTAGCCATTGGAGATCCAAATCTTGACAAGACAAAAATAAGGTATAAGTGGTTTGAGAAAAAGGACCACATAAAAGTGGAATAATCTTTATTCCCAAAGACATTTCCAATAAAAAAGTGTTCAAATTAATTTAGTATTAATTTATTTATTATTCTTATCAATAATTTTATTTCTGTTAAGGAAAAAAATAAAAATAAATAATCATTTCTATTAAGAAATTATCGTTCTAAGACTTTAATAAATAATACTCATTTTTATTAGTTATTAATAGATAAAAAAATATTAATTATATATATTAACTAAAAATAGATAAATTAGGATATTCTAAAATTTTAAAATATTCAATTTCAAATCCAAATTTATCATATCAGTATTTTATTATTTAAATATAGATTCATGATTTTTGAATATTTATATTTTAATATCATCTAAATATTAAAATACATATAGATATTTAGACCAAAATTTATAATTATATATATGTATATATTAAAATATTTAAAATAATTTTAAAATTAAATTTTTATAATCATTTACAAAAACAGATAAAATATTATAAAAGTGATTTTAATATTTTAAATACATATCCAATATATTAAACCAATTTTTAATTCAATATAAATTATCAATTGGTAATTGACTTAATCTAATTTTAATATTTAGACCTGAAAAATTAAAATATCTAAATTTAATTTTGATGGATCCAATATGTTATTATTTGGATCCGCAGTTCTAAGCATTTAAATTTTAAAAGAAATTTAGATTATGAATGATAATTATATAAATCTGATAATAGCATAATAAAACAAATTTTATTAAATACATAATTTTGTAGAATTTTTAATTTAATACCAGTTATGTACCAAAATATAGTAATGTAAAATTTTACGAGAATTTTGTATTTTATGTATTTTTTTATTTCTATAAGTATGTGGTCCTCTACTTGGTTTTCAACTTGGGGATGCTATCTATAATGTTCATAGGTTCCATTGTATATTTTATTTCATGGAACAATAAATTTATTTTATGATACAAAAGGAGTGGGAAAAAGATACACACAATTTGGTCTTTGATTCCCCAAATCTCAACTTTCTTCGAATAAGCATTTTGCGAGTTTATGCTATCCCACTTCATGTTTCTTTTTTCTACATCTAGATTTTAAACTCCCGTTTGCAAGACTTACGACTTTTTCTTGGTTACGGAAGACTTACCTTGCATGTGGTCAAAATGTGAAGACAAGAACCGTGAAATTTTTATTTGTAGCATTATTTTTTTTTTTGTAAGACCGGGAGGGTATCTGGACTGAAGCCCAACTAATCTCTCTAAGGGAGGTGTAGCCCATGGATAGACCCTCTCTCCGGGTTTGCAAATGGGCCCTAAAGCATGGGCCCATATCCGTGTGGCCAAATGGGGAAATGTTTAGCAACTTCGCACTTGAAGGGAATCGATCCCTGGCCTAGACCAACAGGGCGACTCCTCCCCAAGTGAAAGCCACTAGACCACCACCACTTGATTTATTTGTAGCATTATTACAATAAGAATCTATGGGTGGTGCTAAAAGAGGTCGATCAAAACTGTACTAATTTTTTTCCAAATCTACCACCATGCTAAAACTGTTAAAACACCGTCACACCTATGACTGGTAACATTGTAAAATTTGATAGAACAAATTTTTTTTTTTTGAACAAAGGCTTTGATATAACAATTTTGGATAGAATATAATAAATGATAATTAATTGAGAACTCATGAAGATAACCTAATTTTTAACAAAGAGATGAGAGAATTGTTGAATGTAAATCGCGTTTCATCAATATAATTTGTGATTGGTAAGAAGTAAAAGCTTTATGCCTTGTTGCAAAGCAAAATCATTTCAATATGTTTAGACCTTCCCAATCAAAGTCTATATCCCACTAAAATTTAATTGTAAAAATTAGGTCGACCTATGTTATTATTGTTACATATATATACCAGATAGCGAACTTTTCCATAAATACTTGTATAATAAAATAAAATATTAAAAGGTACGATTTTGTTAGCATTAGTTACGTCAGGAAAAATTCAAATTAGTAAGTGGTGCACTGTGCACATGGTATATGGCAGTTAGGGCCATAACCTCAGCCTGTGTTAAAGTTTTGTCCCCACCACGAAAAAGAGATTTGTGACTTCACGAATTGAGTAAAATAATGGCAAAGTATTTTTATTTTGATTATCAAAATTAAATATCACAAAACCTCGTTTGGAGATAACCCAATATAATCTAATTACATATTTATGCTTGTTTTGTTTGGTAAGCCGACATTTGTTAATCACGACTAGTATCTAAATTGTCTTAAGTCTATCGCATAATCACGACTGCATCTCTACGTTTCCCAAATGGAAAGTTATTTAAATTATTCGTAAAGTTAATGATTAGCTCCACGCCCTAAACCCTATATAGCACTTTAATAATAATCGTTAGATACCAATTATAAATTATTATATTTTTTGTTTATTTGTACTTTGAGAATAACGAAAACTTGAGCATATATACCAAAAACGGATAGTGGGGGGAATGTAAGGATGAGAGGAAAATGGATTAATGAGGAAATTAAGCTAGATTATCCAATGAATCTTGGGTTCCAATAAACAAAAGATGACTAATCATTGGAAATTTTAAAAATAACAGAATAATTAATATTTAATACATTTTTTAATAAAAAAACTGTCTCTTTTCTCAAAGAATAAAGAGAGATTTACGAAAAGGACACCTAGATCTTAGTTCGATCGCATATTAAATTAAGCGACAAAGTAAACAATATAATTAAATAAAAATCGATAAACTGCACTAAATTAGTTAATTTGTGGGAAGCCTGCACTTTCTTCATCTGATCAAGTACAAAATTTGGAATTAGAACCCCCACTCACAATTTAGGGTTCATATGATTTACCAAAAACCGACTTATAGTATAGTTACTGAATCGGGTGATTAGTTTATATAAACTTCCCTTTCATGGAAAGATTTAATGAACTCCTGAACGTGTTATATTATTACCTCCTTGGGACAAGTTCAGGGTAATGAGGAACAATTTAAAATCGGAAAAGAACTAATAATAGTAATAAAAAAAAAAGAGAACAAAAAGAAGAAAAAAGGAGCTAAAAGAGTTTTAATTAATATTAATAAACGTATTAACGATGATAATAGCAGTGCTTACTCTATGATCTAAGCTACAAAAAAAAAAAAAAAAAGCTTAAGCTTCCTTATTGCTCTTTCCCTGCAAAACAACAAACAGTTTTATCTTCTTCATGACGAAGACGACGAGCCGTTAGCAGCAGCTCCGCCGCTATCACTCTCAAACCTCCCACCACCTCCGTGGTGTAGGTCGTGTTCTAAACCGTTTCCACCGTGAACGCCAACATCTTCGGCGTTGTTATTATTATTATTCTCGGCGCCGGAAACCACGACGCTGTTATCAATACTCTGGACGGTGGTACCGGCGGAGAACGGATTGCTGTTGTCGCGGCGGTTGTTGAAGGTGTTTTTGTTATTGTGCATCCAGACCTTGAGGACGCCTTTGTCGACTCCGATCTCGCGGCAGAAATCGCGCACCTCGTCCTCGTCCCGCTTCTGAATCTTCCACCCGATTCGGTCGGCGAACTCGTGCATCTTCTCCTTCTGGTTCTGGCTGAACTTCGTCCTGAACCGCTTCCGAGAGCCTGGAGTGTGGTGGTGAGTGGAGAGATTGTTGGCGGCGAAGTTGAGATCTGAGAACGGTAAGGTGTTTCCGCCGGTTTTGTTGTTGCCGGAGAGAGCGAGGAGCATGTAAGAAGAGGAGATGGGAGGCGGAGAAGAGGAGTTAGGGCTGCGAGGGAGAGGAGGAGCTGGTGGAGGTGGGTGGTGACGGTGGTGAGGCTGGTACTCGATTGCTGCTGTGGTGGAAGATGGAGGGAGAGACGGTGGAGGTACGGGGGAAGCGAGAGAGGAATCGTCGGGGTCACGGCGGTGGAAGTTACGGTGGCAACCGCAGGCGGCACACTTGAGGGAAGTTGGATCGGAAGGTGTGGAGGAAGGAGAAGGCATGAATTCTCCGCAGCCGTCTAGCGCGTGACCGCCAATCGCGGCCGCGTGGTTCTTGAGGCATTCTTTGTAAGTGATGGGGATTGGGTGGTGGTGGATGTGGTGGCGTTTGATGATTCCGTTGCTGAAGGAGATTGGTTTGGCTGGTTGGATCCGGGTTGGAGTTTCGGATTCGGGTTCGGGAGATTTAGGAGTCATATCCATTGCTCAAAATTCAAGCATCTATGGCTTTCTTTTTTGGTTTTGTTCTTTTGCAAGATTATCTTGTGAGCAAAGAAAACGAGAATTAGGGTTTAGGTTAAGCTCGAAACAAAACAAAATTTGATGTTCAGAAGCTTGGAATAAAACTGGAAATGAAGAAGGTGGATAAAAAAAAAAAAAGAGCTAATCAACTTTTGGAGATCATTTGATCGTTTTTATTTTAATATGTTTAAGAAAAAATAACTTTTGGAAGAAGAGGAAGATGTTATAAGATGATAGTGAATCTGGTGATGAATGTTGCTAAGACAGAATAAAATAATTAATAGGAGAAATAAAAATTAATAAATATGAACAATAAATATATGTATTTAAAATAAAATTTTAAAAGGACAGGGCTTCAGGATTGATGATTTAACTATGGTTAGATGAGTATGGTTAATGAGAAACTGGGACCCACAATAGGGAGTGGGGAAATATATAGAGTAATAAATGTCTTAAACCTAAAGACAGTCCAATTATAAATTTTCTCATGCATTGTGACACTTCTTCTTTCAACTTGTCTTTTTACTCTTTTTTCTTTTCTTACTATTGGGTCTTTATGTAAAAATCTAGTATGATTCTAAGATCTGGTTTCTTTAAAAATTGAAACGAATTTATGAAGCCAAGCTTATACAGCATTAATTTTGTTGGGGTTAGATTCTGAAATCTAAAATTTGTTCTCACGAATGGTTGCATCACTGGACTGAGAAATCCAACCTATCGGTTAATCAGACACGAACTATAGGATCTCTCTTCCGGTTTTTCGATAAACCCTCGATCTAGTTCGCTCACCGACCATCGAATTTTAAAGAAACGGTGCGTTTGACATTGAACCCATATACTATATTAAGTCCGATGATATAAATCTTCAGTTTTGTCCAAAATATAATAATTGAACATTTATCTGTGTGTGTATACGATTGCATAAAATACGTTTATTATTGACATTTTGCAGCCTTGCAGGGGAATGAGATGTATGTCACTGTTGGAGTCTTTGGTACTGCGTATTAATTATCGTGACCTATGAACTGAAATTTATAGTATACAAAACCATAAATAGGAATACTATTTGCATAAATAAATTACAGTAGAGAATATATAAAAGGTGGAAGAAGGAAAAAACGATAATTAACATATATTGCTTCTGATTTATCATCTAATCCAAAATTGAAGGAAGAAACTTCTAAATTCCTGCATGTTTCCAGATTGGAAATATTTGCCGACTTCAAAGAAAAAAAGAATAAGAGAATTTGATATGTATGTCGTGAGTTTCGTTGTTTAGTGTGTTTGTTTCCATGTAGTAACTAGCTACCTAGACCATGATAAATTATTATATGTAGTAGGCATAAAGTTTAATGGGTTTTCACTTTACAATCGATTGGAATAATTTCAGATATATATCTCTTGTATGTTATATCTCACATCTCATTGTTCGGTGAAGGATTCATAAGAGTACGATGATAGTTATGTAGATAACTCGATATTTAGATATGTATTAGATATCGATTTATCCAGTTAAGTTAAATTGTAACTTAAATCGTGAAATAATAAGTAGACTCGATATTCCCAGATAAATTTTAAGGTGTTACACCAAATTGTCTCAAACAAACTAATGATACTTCTCAACTAAATTAAAACTAAGGAAATATCAAATTTTGAAGAAAAAACAAATGACAAGACCGTAATGGACCGCAATCAAATTGCCATTTGCTCCATCATCAAGGGCACATGTACCATTCGTGTTTCTATGTACCGACCATTCTCGTTATTTTTTTCTTTTGAAAAAGTTTAGCTTGTCACTGGGTGTTTTACTTATCGGTTTTGTTTAAACTCGGATTTGGTTTTCAGATGTAAAATTAATCCATTTAAGATTAATTACCGGTTCAACTGAGTTGGTTTGGATCAGATCAGTTTAACTGGGTTCAACATTTCCAATACAAATTAATCCAAACCCAACAACATTCTTCAAGAACCCACTATTTCAGTTTGTATCGATTTTTTAAAAAATTTACTGGTTAATGTAGTTGATTAGGGCATTTATTTTTAAACATCCATCACATTTACAAGGACACAAATATTCACGTCTTATTATTACAGCTAAACGACACTGGTTCCGGTCATAACGAAGATATACTTTCCGAAACCGTACCTTGATTTCCACGAGGGTTCTTATTTTTTGACTAATTTGCCCTCGACAGACCAGCAATATTTACAATTAACTCCAGAAACCGTGTTGGTACTTGGTAGGCTAAAACCTTCTGTGCGCTTCTTGTCACTAATCCACCAGACACGACCAAAGTTATTTGTTTTGGCTTGAAATGATGATTATTAATGACAATAAATATGATTAAATATGGTTTTCTTATTTTTAAATACTTTTCAACAAACTACGTAATCATAGTTAACACGCAAAGAATTAAGGCTGACACGTACTTGAAACCTCCACATGTCACCCCATGGTATCACTAACATAGTTTAGGAGCCCGCCACGTAAATTAAAGATGGTCTTGGGAGAATCATCTTTCGAATAGTCAAACCCCGAAATTTCTTCTAATTTTTCAACTTCGTTAGCAATACTAATACTACTAGTATTTTTTTTTCAAAAATCTTTTACAGAAATCGAACAAATTACATACTAGTCTTTATTCCGAGAAAAATATAAATTCAAACCTGGCTCATAAGCAATCAATTAATGCTATTACAGCTCACAAGTTGACCAACTGATGTATTTCAATTTATCAGAAAAAATGTTTAGTTTAAATTTTTATGCTGGATAGATGATAATGACGGAACATAAAAACTAGTATCCTCTTTTATTTTCTCGGGCACAGAATCATGAATTGCATGGTTGGTCCATAATAAAGATAAAGTTTTGTTGGCTTTTTATTTTTGAATGCATAACCATGTGGTCCTAAAACACAAGAATTTATAATCAATGGGATTAACAAGTAAAGGAAACCCTAACTTGCTTAACTGCAGACGTGTTGATTGTATTCTTACGCTAACTAATGTTTTTGCGTAATCCGTTCTTCCCTGAAATTTACATCGAATAAAATCATGGATAATACTCTATAAACAATATCGAAACAAAATAAAAAATAACTCTAGTTCAAAATACACCAGTATTTTGGTTTCAAAATATCATAAATCTTATAGAAATATAAAATAATTTAAAACTTATTTCAGGAGAATTTGCAATCTACAAAATACGGACACCAATCTCTCTGCTTATTTTTTGGAATACCATAGATTTTAGATACAAACTGTCAAAATTATTTTTATCTTTTTTGAAAAAGAATAAAGTAAAAATTAAACAATTCTTGGAAAAAACAAATTATTTTTGAAAATATTCAGTTAAAGATAAAATAACAACTTGAAGTCTGTAATCGAAATCATTAGTTACTACGTATTAACACTTGTTTTTTATGCTTAAAATTAAAATTACTAATCTTCACTATAATAGTTATGTTTGACGATCAAAAAATTTCTACTATGTTTCAGACAAATTTAGAATTGAAAAAATAAATATAATTCCATTACAATTGGTAACATTCATCGTATATTTTGAAGATTTTTAAAACCTACAAAACAGTTTAGTTTATTTTTATTATTTTTTTAAAAAATCTATCCATAATTAAGAATCAACTGTTAGTTCGTAATCTTAAATTTTGGTCATAGTTTTCTCTAGTTATGTAATCGAACATTTCATTTAATCTGATCATTCAAGTTGGATGGGGGGTAGGGGGGAGGGGGAAAGGCAAATGGTGAAAAATATGAGAGATTAGTACAAAGTTCAATGGGATCATATGTGGCGACCTTATAAGAACAAATATCAATGACCCTATCACCCGAGAATTGGACTACAAAATCTTTTGTGGGTCCAATAATGGTTTATCACCACACCACCAATCTCATATCTACTGTCCGCCTGTTACTGATAACAGTTTCATATCTACGGTCAGTCTGTTACAGATAATATTATATTAACCGGAGGCATAACTTACATTTCTTTTCTTAAGTTTATTTGATAAATGTTTTCGCGAATGCATATAAAATAAAATCATGAGAGTCAAAATTATGATTTTATGCAACCTTCGATTAAGTATAACTCAAATCTGCAATTTTTGGAAAGAAAAACCCCACCAATCCTCGTTTTTTTTTTCTCTTTGAAAACTGCTCTTCAATGAATCTCTAGTCACATCACACAAAAATTCAGGATAGAAAAACACACCAAGTATCGATCGTACTATTTAAAACGTGTTCATTCATTCGCATTGAGCTTTATCTGAAAAATATGAGGTGGCTTTTCAAATCGGTAAAGAAAAGAAACGGAATAATGTACAGCCACTATTAATTCCTTTGTCATGAGCTATGAGCATATATTTAATTTATGGGTCTCATTAATAAATTTTATGTTGGAATCGGGTAAAACTTGAAATATGGAAAAGTTAAGGGGTGGGATCTAATGAGTTGTTGGGAAGAACACAAGTATGAGTTGTTTGGGGCTTTAAAACCACTTCAAATAATGGTCTGTTTTGTAGGGCACATTGTGTCCTATATTAGGTGTAATCAAAACTCTTCCCATAGACAAGTTGATCCAAAAATTATGATGTCCTAATATTTACTCGATCCCCCATAATTCAAATGCAAACGCATATGCAAATATGACCTGCCCTGAGTGTGACAAATAATAGCGCACAAGAGTAATTCAATATATGGCATTCATTCTAGACTAAGAGTTTAGGACACTTTAAAATCTCAATGGGTCCGAATATTTCAATGACTAGATTTTGCAAATCAATTAGTCAGGAGAGTCCATGATGTTTCTTACAACTATTGGATATTTCACTTTATGTGAATATTAAGGCTGACGTTAGTCTAACTCGTGGTCTGTAATTCTGTAAACAAATTATTAACTTTCTACAAGATTTCAATCAAAATCAAAACTTAACACTGATATCTTCCACCGCCATATTAAAATCCAACTACAGTATAACCTCTATAAATTAATACTCGATAAATTAATAATCACTATAAATTAGTAAATTTCTCTGATCCCAAGTTGGGACAGTGTAAAATTTAACAAAATTCGATAAGATAATAAAATAATAATTTTTTTGAAACCCCTATGTAAATATATAGTCCCAATAAAATTATAAATTAATAATTACATAAATATATATACACGTATTAATATTTATGATGTTTTTTATTTAAACTAAAGATCCCATTAATATTTATCACTACTTTTATTTATTATATCGAACTTTTAGTGATACTTATATTTTAGATTTGAATTCAAAATTTATAAAGTTCTTTAGACACGATGAATTTTTCATTTCTAAATACTTTTAAATATATCATAATATCATTTTTAGTTTCATTATTGCAGATTGTAAGTATTTTTTATACATTTTGAACTTATGAATATATATCATTTTTACATAAATACTCACTAGATGTTATTAAAATCTATTGTAGTGCGATAAACAATTTCATTTTCATTACTTAAGGTTTGTATATGTCATTTTTATTAATAGATTCATTTAAATTCTTTAAGTTTCTAAGAAGATCATTATTTTTCAAAAAAAAATGTAAAAAATATTATGGATTAAACGCATTTTTCTGTAAATTAATAAATATTAATTTATCGATTAATTAATAATTCTATAAATTAATAAATTTTCATGGTCCCAACATTATTAATTTATAGAGGTTTTATTGTAGTCCAAAGTTCTATGATTGAATATACGTTTTCTTTGTTTTATTTCTACTGTTGGATGATCCCAAAACGGAATCCAAACTAAACTGAAGATCATATAGAACGTTCGCTACGTCTTGTTACAATCTAAAACATCACAAGGACTCAAATCCTTGTTTTTTAATCTCAAGATCGATCAAGTGAAACACTATTAGTTAGTTCAACTTGATATTCATTTTTTTATTTGGGTGTGGAAATGACTCTCTTATGTTAGAAATTACACCATAGTGTGCTTCCTCTCAATTATTCGTTCGTCCATAGATTTTCCAAATATCCAGTTGAAAATGTAAATAGCTTTATCGGTATTATTATATTACATTACAAATCGGATTAAAGATGGTACAAGAGAGCCTATTTTGACGCCGATATGGGCCCATTTACTTTTTCCTTTTTTCTTAGTTTATTCGAATTATTTGGTTTTCCCGCTTAGTTTGTAAACCCTTCTCCAAATCCCTAATTTGAGTCTCGAAAACAACAAAATGAAAAAAGAAATGAAGAAAATAAATTAATTTCGTTTTTCAATTTCTCCGACGAATCGAGCGAGTCACCGGAAGCTGACTGACGAGTAGAAGTAAAACCCGGTGGAATTATTCCGACTGAAACAGGTGTCAACACCGAGTTGACCGGAGATTAGTGGTGTGGTGGTGATGGAGGAGGAGGAGCCAATGGGTGAGTTTCGCGGCGAGTCTCAGCCGGAGCAGAGGAAATCTGGAACTCCGAGGCTTTACATTAAAGAGCTTGTCATGAAGAACTTCAAATCATACGCTGGCGAACAACGCGTCGGACCTTTCCACAAGGTTAGGGTTTCAAAATTGAGAGCACAATTAAGCTTTAGGGTTACGAGTAGGACGAATTGGAAGCTTGATTAGGTTGGGGTTTTATTTAATTTGAGCCTAGGCTTATAGATTCGAAGATTAGGTTTATGAAGTTTCATGTATCTTTTGTGGTGTCGTAATTTTCAGAGTTTTTCTGCGGTGGTTGGACCTAACGGAAGCGGGAAGAGCAATGTGATAGATGCAATGCTGTTTGTATTTGGGAAACGAGCTAAGCAGGTGAGTATTCATTTCGTTTCTTTTGTGAATGCTTGCTTTCGCTGAGGATTTGCTCTGTTGAGAGTAACTTTATGTTTCTTTGCTACCAGATGCGGCTCAACAAAGTGTCTGAGCTAATTCACAACTCAACCAATCACCAGAACTTGGATAGTGCTGGAGTTTCTGTTCAGTTTGAAGAGATTATTGATATGGTAAACTTGTTGTTCTCTGCTTTCTTTTGATTGTAGACCTTGCTCTGAGCTATACTGGCTTTCAGAACTCTTACGTAAGGCTGCACAGTGTTAACTTTGGAAAAGTTTTGTAGTAACGTGCATTGATATTCTGAACTAACACAGGAAGATGGCTCGTACGAAACTGTTCCTGGAAGTGATTTCATGATTACCCGGGTTGCATTCCGAGATAATTCTTCCAAGTATTACATCAATGAACGGTCGAGCAACTTTACTGAAGTTACCAAAAAATTGAAGGGGAAAGGAGTAGATCTTGACAACAACCGTTTCTTGATTCTTCAGGTTCTCACTTTAGAAAAACTGCCGATATATATTGTTACATTCGCATGTTTCCTCTACTGATATTGTTTCTTGAATGTTGACAGGGGGAGGTAGAACAGATATCACTCATGAAGCCCAAGGCACAAGGTCCCCATGATGAAGGTTTTCTTGAATATCTCGAGGATATTATTGGAACCAATAAATACGTGGAGAAGATAGATGAATTAAATAAGGAGTAAGTGATCCATGCATTCTACACTTTCTTTTAAATGACCAATGCCCAAGAATTGCGTTTGAGGCGCAATTGCAAACTTTCCTGCTTTCTTCTTGCTGAATATGCATATTTGCTATTGGTGAACGAGTTCATAAATCATAAGTCAGTAGGCACTAGGCAGATCTAGATGTAAGTTCCTGACTTGTTAGATGTTATGTTCATAATAGCAATTGCCTTTCTGAAATCTAGGCTTGAAACCCTCAACGAAAAGCGGTCTGGAGTTGTACAAATGGTGAAACTAGCAGAGAAAGAAAGAGACAATTTAGAGGTTTGTAGACGTTTTTTCCTTCTTGTATGTGACCAGCGTTTTGTGGTACTTGTTGTTAAAGTGTTTTTTGGAACAGGGTGTGAAGGATGAGGCAGAGACTTACATGCTAAAAGAGCTATCATTTCTTAAATGGCAAGAAAAGGCTACAAAAATGGCATATGAAGATACTTTAACTAAGATTACTGAACAGAAAGAGAGCTTACAGAGTTTGGAAAATAGTCTAAAGAATGAGCGGTAAGCGCTAGTAAATTTTCTTTGAAACAGCAAAAGTATTTTTTGAAATCATTTATAACAAGTACCGGAACATTGCTGTTTCAGACAGAAAATGGATGAGAGTAACAAGGAGTTGAAAGAACTAGAGTCTGTGCATGAAAAACATAAGAAGAGACAAGAGGTTTGTCTGAATACCAGATGAGTTATGTTCTCATGCTTATGGCCGACGTGCCTTAAATCATTTTCTCTATTCCTTTGCAACATTTAGGCTCTTGATAATGAGCTTAGAGACTGTAAGGAGAAGTTCAAGGAGTTTGAAAGGCAGGATGTAAAGCATAGGGAGGATTTGAAGCATATGAAGCAAAAAATCAAGAAACTCGAGGATAAACTTGAAAAGGTTGGTAGTTATGAAAGGATTAACTTGTTTACGTGGGCATATATACCTTACCTGTGTTTTTATGCAGGATTCCTCCAAAATTATTGATTTGACAAAGGAGTGTGAGGACTCGAGAAATCTTATACCTAAACTTCAGGAAAATATACCAAAGCTTCAGAAGGTCTTGGTAGAGGAGGAGAAGGCACTGGAGGAAATCAAAGAGAAAGTTAAAGGTGTGTGATTGTTATGCCCACTTATGTTGACCTTCTTACCTAATCCCTTGAAGCTTCTTTAACAACATTGTAATAAAAAGGACTTGGATTGGCAACTTGTTAAACATGCTAGTACTTATGTATAATGATTAGCTAGGTGCTCTTAAGATAAGCTTGTTCAACTGATCGTTTCTGTCAATTTTGTTACAGTTGAAACTGAAGGTTACCGGTCTGAGCTTACAAAAGTTCGTGCTGAATTAGAACCTTGGGAAAAAGATCTAATCGTGCACAGGGGAAAGCTTGATGTTGCATCATCCGAAAGCGAACTCTTAAGCAATAAGGTATACTTATATAGTAAGAACCAATTGCTTGGATTCGTGAACTTTTTTACTTATCCGGATAACTTAGCTCACCTTTAACATAATTTCCAAAAAGGTTTTTTTATAAGTTAAGTTCAACTGCTTCGTTAAAGAATCTGTTTGCCATTTTCAAAACTTTCTATGCTTGCCCGACGTGCTTTCTGTCTGAATATTTCAAGACACTGTTTGACAACTAATTTTGTATCCGT
Organism: Sisymbrium altissimum; assembly: GCA_900406495.1. Classification (NCBI taxonomy): domain Eukaryota; kingdom Viridiplantae; phylum Streptophyta; class Magnoliopsida; order Brassicales; family Brassicaceae; genus Sisymbrium; species Sisymbrium altissimum. The sequence goes on along the minus strand of OVBI01000573.1, from coordinate 48,544 downwards.
TTGAACATTACCACTTTGTTATTCTAGCACGAAGCTGCCCTAAAAGCCTTCACAGATGCTCAGAAACAGCTCTCTGATATAACAACGAGAAAAGAAGAAAAATTTGCAGCAACTACCTCTATCAAAGCTAATATAGAGAAGAAGAAACTTGAAGCAATGGAAGCTCGGAAAGTGGAAGAGGTACTTTTTCTCAGGATTGTGTTATTTGCAGCTTGAATTTTGAAACTGAGATTATGCTTCATGACTTCTGCAGGAATCACATAGAGAACAAGAAACACTTATTCCACAAGAGCAGGCAGCCAGAGAAAAAGTTGCTGAGCTAAAGTCAGCTATGAATTCTGAGAAGAGTCAGGGTGATGTTTTGAAGGCAGTTTTACGAGCGAAGGAGAACAATCAAATTGAGGGAATATATGGAAGGATGGGGGACTTAGGTGCCATTGATGGTGAGTATATTGATCTATCTTCTAGTAGAAACATTGCTCTGTCATTTAATATTTCAGAATTTTATCTTTTCCTTGTAGTATGAGGTGTGAAATATAAGTCGACAATATTTTTTTAATGTTGAATGATTTTTAGATGTAAGTTCATAGTTGCGTGTCTGATTGATTTCAAATGTAATTCAACAAATGCTATCAATCACTGACATTGGTTGTCCTTCGCAGCAAAATATGATGTCGCCGTATCAACTGCTTGTGGTGGCCTTGATTACATTGTTGTGGAAACAACTTCTGCCGCCCAGGCATGTGTGGAGCTGCTGCGTAAGGGAAATCTTGGCGTTGCAACGTTTATGATATTGGTATGGCATACCAATTTCTGTTTATATGCTTTGGATCTTACCAGATTGATCATTTTTATTAAAAATGCTAACTAGATCTGTTAAGAGTGTGTTATGGTGGATTTGAATTGGCATATCAAATGCAATCGGTAGTGCTCTGAGTAAATTCTTGGTAGTGCTCTGAGCATTTTCTCAAATGAACTGAATCCAAAGCTTCATCTTCTTTCGCCTAGCAGGTTCTAGTTACTCCTCTTGCAAACAAAGAGTAAATAGTCCTTCTACAATATTCGTTTTTGCAGGAGAAACAAACCAATCATTTACAAAGATTGAAGGAGAAAGTCAAGACACCCGAGGACGTTCCACGCCTCTTTGATCTGATTCGAGTTAAGGATGAGAGGATGAAACTTGCATTCTATGCAGCCCTGGGAAACACTGTTGTGGCAAAGGATCTTGATCAGGTATATTTTATTTGCTGATTAAGACTGGCTTAGTAACAAAATTCATTTACTTGCATTACTAAAGATAAATTAGCTAAGCTCAGCTATCTAATGAAACCGAAGATGACCAATATCTCTGAGAATACAAAGTTTCTGTGGATTAAAAGCTGAACTATTAGATACAATTTGTTTTGGTTATTAGGCAACACGTATTGCGTATGGTGGGAACAGAGAATTTCAAAGAGTTGTAACTCTTGACGGCGCTCTCTTTGAAAAATCTGGTACCATGAGCGGAGGCGGAGGCAAGCCACGTGGGGGAAGAATGGGAACTTCTATTCGAGCCACTGGTGTGTCTGGCGAAGTTGTTGTTAATGCAGAAAAGGAGCTCGCCAAAATTGTTGACATGTTAAGCAACATCCGTGAAAAGATTGGCAATGCTGTGAGACAATATCGAGCTGCAGAAAATGAAGTCTCTCGCCTGGAGATGGAACTGGCGAAAAGCCAAAGAGAGGTAGTGTCTTCTGTTATCTTATCAGTGTAACCCTCCCTCTTGAGATATATGATCAAGTTGCCTTAAATGCAATTAAATGATACTTTCTTCCATCTTTTAGATCGAGAGTCTTAACTCAGAGCATAATTACCTCGAAAAACAACTAGCTTCCCTGGAAGCTGCATCTCAGCCAAAGACAGATGAGATAAACAGGCTTAAAGAGCTCAAGAATATCATCTCCAAAGAAGAAAAAGAGATTGAAAAACTTGAGAAGGGTTCTAAACAGCTGAAGGATAAAGTGCGTAGCATCAGTAACTTTTTTTTTTTATGTTTTAAAATGTGGCAAATCCTCCGTCCTCCTATCTGTTTCTGGTCTAACTAGCTATGTTTAGAAAATTTTGAGTGCGTTTTCCACTGGAGCTTAGATCACTCAAATCCTTAATCTATGGATTTCTTACTTTGTATTATTATCCTGTATATAGAACTGAGTGGTGTTTCTTATTTTAGGCTTTGGAGCTGCAAACCAACATAGAGAACGCTGGTGGGGAAAAGTTGAAAGGACAAAAGGCAAAGGTTGAGAAGATTCAGACTGTAAGTTTCCTTTGCTCTTAGCATGCCGTTAGTGAACTCACAGTTGAGTGTGTCCTAATTTATGTTGCACATGTTTAGGACATTGACAAAAGTAATACAGAGATCAATCGGTGTAATGTCCAAATAGAAACAAACCAGAAAATGATAAAGAAGTTGACAAAGGGGATTGAAGATGGGACTCGAGAGAAAGAAAGGCTAGAGGGTGAGAAGGAAAAGTTGCTGACCGTTTTTAAAAGTATAGAACAGAAAGCATTTGCGATCCAAGAGACGTATAAAGAAACACAGAAGGTTTTAACTGTTCTTATCTCTGTTATCTAGATACTATTTGGATAAGAGTCATAGAGCAATCCTTTCTTTTTTGTTGTTCAGTTGCTTGATGAACATAAAGAGGTGCTGACTGAAGCAAAGTCCAATTATGAGAAGCTGAAAAAATCTGTGGATGAGTTGAAGGCATCTAGGGTAACAAATAACTGAATCCTTTTTCTTGCTGGTTGCTGTGTTACTTTGCATGCTTTTCATTATCTAATACTTAAGTCGTACACAGGTTGATGCAGAATTCAAAGTTCAAGATATGAAAAAGAAGTACAATGAATTAGAACTGAAAGAGAAGGGCTACAAAAAGAAACTCAACGACTTGCAGATTGCACTCACAAAGCATATGGAACAGTACGTATGGTGAACCCTCCATCCATGATACTTACCTCTTTTGCATCTCAAATTCATCATTTCTCCATTGCAGAATTCAGAAGGATCTTGTTGATCCGGATAAACTTCAAGCGACATTGATGGATAGTAATTTGAACGAAGCTTGTGATCTTAAAAGGGCTCTTGAAATGGCCGCCTTACTGGAGGCTCAGTTAAAAGAGTTGAATCCAAATCTTGACTCAATCGCCGAGTAAGAATTTAGTTTGTTTTATATTGTGTTATCCCATCGACACATGTTTCAGTAGCTTTCTTGATTGTTTGCTCTAATTACTTACAGGTATCGGAGCAAAGTGGAACTTTACAATGGGCGGGTAGATGAACTTAACTCTGTAACCCAAGAACGTGATGACATAAGGAAGCAGCATGATGAATTGAGAAAGAGAAGGTCTTCCACACTTCTAATTTTTCTGCGTTATATGTTTTTTCCCTTTTGTTATTGGTCTCATAAGCTAACTTGGATGACTATGAATTCATTTCAGGTTGGATGAGTTTATGGCAGGATTTAATACAATATCGTTAAAACTGAAAGAAATGTATCAGGTTAGCCTCCTTTTGAACATTTTTTACAACTCCATAAGCTTGGCAAATAACAATAGGGATGTGTAGCGAAGATATCCAGAAATGATTAGAAAACTTACAAGGCCATGAGTTATGATGTCTTTCTATGAATTCTGAGTTGCTTGGCAAATGTTACAACCAGAGCTAAAATCTTTTTTTTTGATTCGCTTATCTTATACATCTTATCTTTTCCCTGATTAATTTTACAAATATGACGCTGCAGATGATCACTCTGGGAGGTGATGCAGAGCTCGAGCTGGTAGACTCGCTGGACCCTTTCTCAGAAGGTGTGGTTTTCAGTGTGAGACCTCCGAAGAAGAGCTGGAAGAACATTGCAAACTTGTCGGGTGGTGAAAAGGTCTTTTAGAACACAAATAAACATCTCTTTGCATTTGATTTCACCAGTCTGTCTCTCAACTCTCTTAAAAGACTTCTCTATCTCTTACTGACAGACACTTAGCTCACTCGCACTAGTCTTTGCACTCCATCACTACAAGCCTACACCGCTTTACGTCATGGACGAAATCGACGCCGCTCTCGGTAACACTTCCATTCTTCCTTTGTAATTTCATCTGCAAAACTTGGTTGATCCGTGAAAAAAAGTTTTGCCTCCCTTTTTTTTTCCACCAGACTTCAAGAACGTATCAATCGTTGGACATTATGTGAAGGACCGTACTAAAGATGCTCAGTTCATTATCATTAGGTTAGTTCAATCTCCCTTTTATTCTAACAGACATGAGATAAATCAAGTTATTGACACTGTCGAGCCTGATTGCCTAATGTATTAACTATTTAAGTAAGAGAGGTTTTGAGATCTAATACATGACAATGGTGCAGTCTGAGGAACAACATGTTTGAGCTAGCAGATAGATTGGTGGGAATCTACAAAACTGATAACTGCACAAAGAGCATTACAATCAACCCTGGAAGCTTTTCAGTTTGCCAGAAAAGTCCTGCTTAAGTCTACCAAATGGACATCATCTCTACATTACCCACTTCTGGTTTTTGGTGTCTGCATGTAATAACANGGGGGGGGGGGGGGTTTCTCTACTGTTTAGTTGACTTTGGGCTTGCCTTTTTTTTTTTTTCTATTGCTAGGACTAGGATTATTAACATTAACCATGTCATTAAGTTATAACGTAAAGAATGTTTATAGTAGGCCGACGTGTAGACCAATATGCTATTGGTCAAATCATTTGCATAATTATTGTATTTTCCATGCCATACGACTTTTTTCGATTGAGGCCTGATTAGTCTGATTGACACCATTAGTCAGATGCCAGAATATACCAGACACAAATGCTTATCTTAACGACATTCTTGAATCTTAATAGTATGAAAGTGCAAATGGCATTAATATTTCCCTTTTTTTTTCTTGTTATACGCAATTAAATTAATGTGGGTTACAGATCATAATCTAACAGTAGATAGTTGAAAAAAAGTTAATATAAAATTCCAAGTTTAATGTAATTATTTTCAATTATTATTTTCAACAAATCATTAAGATTATCAAATTGAAGATTAAATGATCAATATAAACATGGAAAAATTCAAACGTCTTGCCGTAGTGTAGACTTCGTTGGCCATAGAAGAATGCTCTGTTTTCTTGTTTTTACTTATGTTGCTCAACGTAGGCTGGGAGTTCTTAAAATTTACAAATTGATTGATTGGATGTTTTTGTTTTCAACTAAACGTATTATTTTAAACTTCTTTAAGACGTTAAAAAAACACTTCTTAAAAATCTGCAAGTAAGGACAAGCTGAATGCTACAAGTACAATGATAATAAGACACTTGCAAACAACTCAATAATGGTAACAAATAGTACAAATACAACATCATTCTGTTCCCAAATTCACAAAGCTTACTTTTTTTTTTTTTTTGCATTACAGGTAGATCAAAGATAGTGATCTCAACACACATCTTGATTAGGAAACAAAACAACACAAAAGAACTCAAATTCTTCAGGCCGCAGGAGGATCTTCGAATACAAATTTCTCAAACTCTTCCCTTGATCTCCCATCCGGATTCTTCTTCCATTCCATGAACTTCTTCGACGCCTCTATGAATTTCTCCATGTGAAGCTTCTTCCATTCCTACCAAGTCAAATATCCACACAAGGTGTTTGCGCCAAAACCATTAAAGAAACATAAACTTAAGAAGACTAATTAGTTTTTTTCTGTATTGATGAATTAAAAGTTAGGAAAAAAAGAATGAACCTCGAAATCCCATTCTCCATACATATTAGGATCATCCTTGTTAGCCCATACATAGGTTTCCACGTTCATCTTCTCGGCAGTGTCCTGCATAAAATGGAGATTTAAACTTTCAATCTTTAAGCAGTCTCATGACTTTCAAAGATCATACTAATGTGATTCGTGACGGCGACACTTACAGTTAATACAACCTCAACAGTCTTCCTCACGTATTCATCCCCTTCAATCATATCTAAATTCTCTAACTGAGCATCTGTTAATTCGGTTAGTATCTGCACCAAACATCAACCCTTTTTTCAGATCCAGAAATGAAATATCAGAGAGAGTAAAATATAAAACAAACTTAGGGAAGTTTTCTCTTGACTGCATTCAAATCTGAATGTTCAAATAGAAAGAAGAGTGAATTATTAAACCAGAAACATACGTTCAGAAACTTTTGTTATTAATTTGTTCTTAGCTTTGAAAGTTTCCCATAACCAAAAAAGAAACATAAGAAGAGAGATGAAGGTTAAAACCTTTCCATTGATAATCTCTCCGTTCTCAGAAGGAGAAATACATGGATGCAAACGCCCTTTGAGCCTATACAGATGACTTCAAAACCAAGAAATCAGTTTTGCTCAAATTCAATCTCCAAGCAAGAAAAGAAGAAGAAGATAGGATATGTGAAGAAAAGACGTACTAGCCGTGGAGTTGAGCGGAGACGGTGACAGGAGTGCATTCGAGGATCAAACTGACAACGGACGGTTCTTGGAAACTGCCGTAGACGAAGACATTGTGCGACGGAGATTGATCAGAACTAGTCATCCTCTTCTTCTGAAACTCTTTGATTTTGATTTAGTTTGAATGAAAATATATGTGAAAGAGAGAAAGAGAGTTAGTGCTGTGTCCTCTTTATTTATTCCTTCTCTTTACTTATCATCATCACGTAGCGTACCTTCGTTTCTTTCCGACTTTAATAATAAACAGGTGTCTGGCTGTCAACTATTGGCTAAATCTTTTTGATTAGGAACTTACGGAAATGTAACATTTATAGTTTGTTGACTTTTTGTTGATATGTTTTTTTTTGGTGAAGATTTTTTGTTGCTTTATCTTCTTAACAATGGTGTGATTTTCCCGGGGGAGTTCTGTGTAATTTCTTGTCGGTGGAGAATATGGTGTTATCACTAATTTAACATGTCAATGATGTTACTAGTACAACACGTAACACGGCCAAATAACTATATTAAAAGGTGACTCGAACACTATAAATGACATATGAAAATTTTAGAAAAAAACACTACTATATGATCTCGTCTCAAGTAAGATTTATTCTGCCATTTTTAGGTTTCGTTTTGGTATTTTTTAAGTGGGCTAAAAAAAATTCAAACATAATTGATTTTTTTTTTTTTTTATCATTTTGTTTTTCTTTATACTCGTTGAAGTAGAATTAATATATTATTTTCGTTAATCTTTGCCAGGATCAAAGTCAATGTCTAGAAAAACTATATTTATTTTCATGCTATTTTTAGCATTTCTGTGAGCCACATCTTAAACTTATATATTGGAAATGTTAAAGTTTTCAAATGAAAGCTTTTTCTTCTTCGAACTTTTTTGTTTTTTATAATAATGTTAGATAATGAATGAACTCATGGTCCACCTGGTCCAGAGAGTCTGTACTTTTTTTTTTTTTGGTCACAAGATAGTCAGTTCTATTCATCAAAATTCTACCCACGGTGGCTTTAAAATGCTCTGTATTCTGATCTTGTAAACTCTTTTTGATTAATAAAATATCATTTTAGCCGGAAGAAAAAATAGATAATGAAATGAATTAAACAAAGCAGATTTTGTTTAACTCGTCTTTGGGCTAACCCGATTGGGCCCTGTATTTAATGGAAATTTATGTTGCTAGAAAAAAGATAATGAATGAAATAGAGACGCTGTCAGAGACTTTGGACTTTTTTGTGTGATAAGAATGTGGGCCTGCTTGCAGAGTTACTGTTGGCAAATCAATATGACTTTTTCTTTCGGATTCGGACCGTATCTGGTCTGAATGGTACGTTTCACCGGCTCAATTTAGTAAGAAAAAGAAGAAAAAGAAGAAAAAGAAGAAAATGTGAGAGTGAGAGAGAGAGAGAGAGATGACGTTTAGCTAAAACAGTCTTGTACTCATGTATATAATGTATTATTAAAGTAGAGGAATTCCTTCTCTTTTTGGGTTACTTATTTTCTCTTTTTTTCAGTACATTTGTTTTTTCCGCTGCTTTTAACATAATTGGTGAAAAAAGTAGAGGAACCTAAAGTAAATACATTTTCAGATAATTTTGTTTAGGTTTAAGGCCAAGTTGATTGATGATGACACTTAAATGATTTTAGAGCATAAAGACAATAGAAATGATGAAAAACAATCACATTACAATTCAATATTCATGTAGTAGATACAACACTGATCATTTTTGTGTTCCGAACTGACAAAGCTTCTTATAATCTTATTGCACTTGAAGTGAGGGAGACCTTTTTATTTTGGAGTAAACGATTAGATTAAAAAAATAAAGGCAGAGAAATTGTTCACACCACAGGAGGATCCTCGTGTACAAATTTCTCAAACTCTTCCCTTGTTTTACCATCCGGATTCTTCTTCCATTGGATGAATTTCTTTGACGCCTCTATGAACTTCTCCATGTGAAGCCGCTTCCATTCCTACCAAATCATATATCCACAAAAGTGTTTGCGACCAAAACCATTAAGCAACATAAATATTAAAAAAGACTAATTAATTAGTTTTTGATGATTAGTGGAAACTTGTGAGCTAATAATGCCTAAGCGTTTCAAACCTCGAAATCCCATTCTCCATACATGTCGGGATCATCCTTGTTGGCCCAAATCAAAGCTTCCACTTGCATCTTCTCGGATGTCTCCTATATAAGTGGAGAGTGGAGACTTAAAAAGCTTCACGCTTTAACCAATCTCAAGATCATTAATGAATGTGATTAGAAATACTTACAGTCAATACAACCTCAACAGTCTTCCTCACGTATTCAGCTCCTTGAACCATATCTAAATTCTTTAACTGAGCATCAGTTAATCCAGTTAGTACCTGAAATATCAAAAGACAAAAAGTTGGTAAAGAGTGTACATTAAACCGGAGAGAAACCAGTAACAATGTTCACTACTTCAGGAATCCAATTTAATAACCACTTAAACAACCATAAAACAAGACATCCTTTGAATCCACCAATTCATTTATTGAAACCTTAATATCTCATTATTGATTTACTTACATCCACAAGAATTTCGGAATCGATTACTTTCCTAAAAAAACAAGAAGAAGAAAGAGATGCAATCAAGACCTTGCCGTTGACTAGTCCGGACTCAGAAGGAGCAATACAAGGATGCAAACGTCCTTTGAGTCGATAATTATGACTGCAAAGAACAAAAGAAAAAACCAAGAATATCGGATTTAATCAATCTCCACGNAAAATAAAAAAAAAAAAAAAAAAAAAGAGAAGAAGAAGAAGAAGAAGGGAGAGATGTAAAAGAAAGAAAGGTACAAGCCGTGGAGTTGGGCGGAGACGATGACCGGAGTGCATTCCAGGATCAAACTCACAACGGCTGGCTCCTGAAAACTGCCGTAGACGAAGACGTTGTGCGACGGAGACTGTTCAGAAGTAGTCATCTTCTTCCTCTGAATTTGTTTTGATTACAGTTTGAAATCAAGTTGAGTTAGTGCTCTATATTTGTGTTTGTCTTTCTTGGTCTCTTAATATTTTAATAATATTCATAGTGACCCCAAAGTTTTGAACCAAACTCTATCGGTCAAAGTCAAACCATTCGCATTTTCTTGTATTTTCAAGCCAACATGACTTTTTGGACTCAGATTACATTTGTCTGAATGAAGCCACCCATAAGATAAGACACCACCACACACATGATGCCGTTATCTCAAATACATTAGATATAATCGTATAACTCTTGTTCATAAACGAATATAAATACAATACAAATCTTTAAAATGTGTTTCGAACTCACAAAGCCTCTTATAATCCTATATATTGCCTTTGAAGTGAGACGCTTTTATTTAAAGTAAGCGATAGATAAAGATGTAGGATAGTATATAAATAAAGGGAGACAAATTCTTCACGCCACGGGAGGATCTTCTTGTACAAATTTCTCAAACTCTTCCCTTGTTTTCCCATTTGGATTATTTTTCCATTCGATGAATTTCTTTGACGCCTCTATGAATTTCTCCATGTGAAGCCTCTTCCATTCCTACCAAATCAAATCCACAAAACCATTTAAGCAACATAAACTTAAAAGAGTTATTATTAGTTTTCTGATGGAAGAGGAAACTTGTGAGCAAATGAGTTCAACCTCGAAATCCCATTCTCCATACATGTCAGGATCCTCCTTGTTGGCCCATATAAAGGCTTCCACTTGCATCTTCTCGGACGTGTCCTGCATAAAGTGGAGATTAGTTAAATTAAAACCTTCAAGCTTTCAGCAAACGCAGGATCATGGAAGTGAAACTTACAGTTAATACAACTTCAACAGTTTTCCTCTCGTATTCAGCTCCTTCAATCATATCTAAATTCTCTAGCTGAGCATCTGTTAATCCGGTTAGTACCTGCACAAACCATCAGCCTTTTTTTCAGATTTTTAGATCAAGAATTAAAATATCAGAAAAAACAAAAATTAAAATATCAGAAAAAAGAAGAAAAAAAAAAATTAAATTTACCAAAAAGGGCAAGGTTTCATTTGTTATAGTTAGTCGAATTCTTGTAAAAGAAGTTATTATATGCAAAAGAGGTTTTTAAATTTGTTTAGATTATTTCCCCAAAAAGAAAAAAGGATGAAAACAAGACCTTGCCGTTGATTACTCCGGTCTCAGAAGGAGCAATACAAGGATGCAAACGTCCTTTGAGTCTGTACCTGTGACTGCAAAATCCCAAAAGTCTTCTTTGATTAATCTCCAAAGAATCTAAGCAAAAGGAAGATAGGAGATGTGAAGTAAGATTTACAAGCCATGGAGTTGAGCGGAGACGATGACCGGAGTGCATTCGAGGATCAAACCCACGACGGCTGGTTCTTGGAAACTGCCGTAGACGAAGACGTTGTGAGACGGAGAATGATCAGAACTACTCATCTTCTTCCACTGATAGATATCTTTGATTTAGTTTGAAAATGTGCTTGAAATTGTGGATGGATGAGATGAGTGAGTAGTGCTCTGTTTTATAACCTCGTATCGTAGCCTACTTTCTTTGAATTCTTCTTTCCTTATTTGATAATTGATAGTTGATCTCTTTTTCTTTTTCTTTTCCCTTGTCAACGGTCATAATATTTTGTTTTCATCATAAACAAATGCATACTTTTCTTGATTGATTAGTTTTGGACTTTGGAGTAACCTACTTATTTAGCGAGACTCAATTATTGTCAATTTTGTTGTGGACTATTAAAATAGCCAAATTGGTCTTGTAGTGTACGAAGCAAAATGACTAGATAGTCAGTATCAAAATTGTTGTCATTAATGTCACACCTTAAATAAACTATAAACGTCGGCCCTCAAAAAGTAAAATAAAATAAAATAAACCCATGCAAAAAAAAAACCCCATGGTGTAATGATTGAAGCTTAGTGTGGTAAATGTATTTGCCGAGTTTTGTGTCCATGTTCTTTTATAAACTGGTACTATATTTTGATACTGACTATCAAATGTTGAACATCTCAAAAGAAAAAATAAAAAGTTGTAAACGATTACTATTCTTTTTATTTCAAAAGATGTTTTAATTTTATTTTATAACAAGTTTTAGAGTTTCTCACAAGTTTCCATTCAGGAACCCTTTCTTATTCTTTTTTTTTTTTTTTAATTCTGAAAAACTCCTTTTCTCAAACATCATCGACATAAATTAGGATGATATTTTCAATAATCTTCACAACTGCAAACACCAGCACTACCATTTGCATAAGAAGAAACTAACGCACACACCTAGCAATAGACTCTTAACTACATATCATTTGACTTATAAGTAGAATTCTTGAGTCTCAATTCAAGATCCCAGAAATCATAATTTTGGCAGACAAGATTCTATAAAAATACAAACAAAATCAAATAGATCTAAGACCTCGCTTCAAATTCTAACAACACACAAAACACAAACATATTCAAACACGCTCCTTACTTACTTATTTTCTTCTGCCACATTTTAGCAACCGAGAAACAAGAACTCGTCTATGTTCGTTGTTCAAGAATCATCAATCATCAGATAATAAAAATGATTCTACAACATCCTCTCTACTCTTCCCATCTGGATTCTTGTTCCACTCCAATACTTTCCTAAACGTCTTCACGAATTTATCCGCATGAATAACTCTCCATTCCTACACACACACACACACAAAATCCTAACGTTAACTAAGTATTTGCCCAAGTTTTTTTTGGTTAAAAACATTTCATCATCCACTAACAAAAAAACCAACCTCATATTCCCATTCTCCATACATACTAGGATCATCTTTGTTAACCCACACATAAGTTTCCACTTTCATCTTCTCCGAATTGTCCTGCATGCGTCATCAGATTCCTCAAAATGTCAAAACAGACTTACACACCAAAAATTGCATTAGATTTGTGATCATAGACAAAGATCTGGTTCCAAACACTTACCGTCCTTACAACTTCAACTGTTACTCTCTCATAATCACTACCTTCGATCACATCGAAGTTGTTTAGCTCATCGTCGGACACTCCCGTTATTACCTTCACCAACAAAAGACAAATAACATATCAAATCCAAATACAGAATAAAAAAACAGAACATAGAGATCGAATCAAAACCTTGCCGTTGACTTTTCCGGACTCTAATGGGACAATACATGGATACGGGCGTCCTTTGAGTTTATACCTGTGACTACAAAACCAAGAAAATCGGAGTTAATTACCTATCGGGGAAAAAGCTAGTCGGAGAGAGGAAGAAAGAGAACGTACTAGCCATGGAGAAGGGCGGGAACGGTATCGGCCGCGCGATCAAGGATCACCGCGGCGACGGCTGGTTCAAGAATGCTGCCGTAAACGAAGACGTTATGACACTGAGCATCAGAGCCACTCATCCTCTTCTTCTGATTTGATTTGACGAAATGGCAATAATGATGAATGTTATTGTGATCTACTTTAAAGTTAAACTCCACTTTCTTTTCTTGTTTATGTATTGTGTATATAACACAAGTATATTGTCCTAAAATATCGTATAATACTTAAATCAATTGTATATTGATAATATCATGCACAAGTATAAATTATTGCATTTTGATGTTTGGTGAAACCATCAAACTAACGAGCAAATGATACAATAAAAATATATGTTCATTTAGTTGTAATGTAACAGTAAAGATGTGAAATATTTTGTGATTATCATTTTAGTTACTAAATAGAATACTAATAATATTTTAATTTTCTTATACGGCAAAATGACTATTGGATTGACATGTTAAATCTATGGGTTTATAATTAATGTTGACCGTCGGATTAACATGTTTACACACGTGACTTTTCTTGTATCGCAGCATAGATTTTTGTTTCTTCTTAAAGAAAACAACAGCGATAAATACAGTTTTTCCTGTAATACTAGGTAATTGCATTGTAAAAATAGAAGTGTTGTAGAAGTAAGAAAATTCTGATTGCGTCATTTGGGCTCCACTCATAACTTTCATATGTCGTCGAAACATTACAAGAATGTGTGCCTTATTCTTGGGACTATTTACACTATAGCAAAGTATATGAAATTCAAACAAAAGAAATCATTTGATAAACATAGTTCTCCTACTTCAAAATGTCTTCTTCTTTTTTACCGCTTTCTTTTTAAAAACCCTTTAAGCCTCATCATCGCTTCCTTCCGGTCCACGAAGCTTCCTCCTGCAATTTTTTATTTTTTTTTTTCATTTTGTGGTTGTATTAATGAAATCACATCTGAAAATCAGACAAGAGGATTCAACAAAGAAAAACATCACATGACCTGAAAACGCCGTAAGTATCTGCTTCGTCATCGACTACCTTAGCCTGTGAGAAAGAAACCAGAAATCATGATCACACACACAAGTCAAGAAAGTTTGTTTTGGTGGAAAGTGCGTGTCCTTGGGATATTTGCTTACGTGAAGAGTGCCGATACGAGTGAAACAATAGGCACAAAAGATTTCATCCATGGTGTTTGCAGCCAGATTCAAACAAGAGCTGCCACCAAAAATTAAGGATTCTTTTTAATAAAATGGGTTCAAAATTTATCAAAGAAACCCATGTTGAAAAATTCCGAACCATACTTGTACAGTCTGCTGAACTCATATATGATTGTACTGATGTCACTGCCAATACTCTGCTGAGAAAAAGAAACAAAAAAGGCATGAGCAGGAGGAAACCGTATATATATAAAAAAGGTCAACTGAGAGTAAAGTTGGGAAAAAAAATCAGATTCGTCTTAGAGATGATATGATTGCGAAGTCCGAGATGAGTTTGGCACTCTTTACATTTATAGACGGGTTTCTTTGAGTTCTATCACGAACACTCTTCCCATTTTCGATCAAAACCTGGAGATATCCCTCAAGATTCTGATTTTGAGTCGATAAAGAATCTATACTTGACAACTATAGAGAGTCAACAAATCAAACAATCCAAAAGAGAGAATCACAAGTCAACGCCGCAATGCAAAGAAATCGGAATCGATATCATCAGCTTTTAACCCAAAAACATTAAATTTTCCGCAAGAAAGGGAAAGTTCCAAAGAAAACACTGAGGATATGAAGAGAAAACGTTCGCGGAAGAAGAAGAATCCATTGACATTCTCTCAGTGATTACGTCGTTCATTCATCAACTGAGAGATATTGCTAAATCTTGCAACGATAAGCCACGAAAGAGTAAGAGACTATGAGAGAGAGAGAGAGAGAAAGAATCACCGTGGCCGGAGATGGTGACGCAACGACGGTCACACGGCGGGAGATGAGAATTCAAAGAGAGAGAGAGAGAGTCTTGGAGCCAAAAGTGGATTTTGATTTCGAGTTTGGGACTTTGGGAGGGTTTTAAAACAAAAATAGAGAAAAAGAAAAGAAAAGGGAGCGATAGTTCGGTTAATACCGGTAACAGTTCGTTTGTTTCGGTTTTCCCGCCACTTGTGAGCAATTGGATTTACATTGAGAGGGTCTTATCGATAATATTATTAAGTATAAGGCATTTTCGACAAATGATAAAAGTATTGAAGACTAGTCAAGCTTTCGGCTTTTGTTTGGGTGGCTTCTTTATCACTCATCTAAAATCAAATGCAAAACCAAAGTAAATGATCGCATTTTTGTATTTTTTGTTTTCTTGATTTTTTAGTAAAAGATGAAGATGATAAATTTTGCCGTTAGATGAAAAGTAAAGATCTAAGCAGCTATTGAACCACCATATAAGGTATTTACTATGGAACATAGTTGATGTTTTTATCATCAACTTGTAAGCAGATACAATGGCTCTCACGACATATATTTAACCATCTTCGATAAGCTCTAATGGCGAATTTGTTGGGTAGATCTGTCATTTTTAGTAAAAGATGGAATGTTCAGAGTTTCCAATAGTGTTCTTGGGTGGATTTTTAGAATTGAAAAAAAGAGACGTTGGTAAGTGAAAGGTGGATTCTGATTGTGTTCTTGGGTGAAATTTTAAAATTGTAAAAAAAAAAAAAGTTGTTAGCGAAAAAGGTGAAAGGGATTACAAATATATGATATCCATTTCATAGAAAATTCAAAAGAAGAAGATAACCCAACGCCTATTTTGTCCTCGTCAGAAGAGGTTTAAGCCAAACAAAATTTTCAAAGTTTTTTTTTATTTTCTTTTTTGGCCACAGACACTGAACAAGATGTAATTTGAGAAAGATTTTGTATCAGTCTGTGGCAACGAGCTGTTCATTCAAAGAAAAAGAAGAAGAGGGTTGTTGATTGATTTAATACGAACTTGTAATAAATGAAGGGAAAAATAATGAATCCTCTTATTCTTTAATATACAGCAAGCTAACAAATTTGCCATCAAACATAATAAATATAAGCTGTTGTAACATCATCTGTATTTGCTGTTACACCCTCTCATATTAATCAAAACTTGATCAAGGATCACGGCCGCGACAGCTGGTTCAAGAATGCTGCCGTAAACGAAGACGTTATGAGACGGAGCATCAGAGCCACTCATCTTCTTCCTCTGATTCGATTTGATTTTGACACCAAGTGACAATAAAGAATGTAGTCAATGATCAAACTTTAATCATTGTTGTCTACTTTAAACTTCACTTAATTTCTTTTGAGGTTCACGTCCAATTGTATATAACGACATCATTTATATCAAAGATAAAATATCGTATAAATGGGTGATACCCATACAAAGTATAAATTATGTTATTACAAACACGAGGTAGAATATTAATGAAACATTAAAATGGCATTACAACGTCGAAAATAATAATTTGTAGTGATAGATTAGCCCTTCAGTCTAACTTAATTTACATTAAACACACAAGATCAGCGAAATGGATAACAGAAATATAAATATATCAATTGCTGTAACAGTTTTATATGCCACAAATACTCTTATAATTATTGATCAAAACTTTCAAACACTATCAACCAATTCTCGAATTGCAATATAAGTGCCTAAAACTCCAATGGGAACACACATCACCACCATACTAAACAACATTACAGTCTCAAACCCAAGTTTCTTGAAATTTCCAGAGATCTTCAAGTAACATAGGCAAGGGAGAATAATAGAAACCGTTACGCTCAGTAATGCTCCAACCAGCGACATCATGTAACCGAAGAAGGGAAGTGTCTCAGCGACGACCACGCTACTTGTTATGAATAATGTACTTATCAAGAGATGTAAATATGTTTTCTTTGCGTACCGCGAGGGAAACCAATCTTTTATGGTGTTTACCGTTGGTGTGATCATCAGTGCGTATTTGGCTATGGGGTTTACGAGAGTTGTGTATATCGCCACCTTTGAACTCGTCTTGTCGATCGGAAGATTCAATGTTATTTGCGATAAAGTTTGTGATCCGTACATTAAGTAGCCCAAAACCGCCATTGATGTGTAACCTATGGTGCATAGTATAAAAGATATAAGTAGGACCTGCCGTAAAAGGTTGATAACATTATTATTTTTTCATTTTTAAAATATACAAAACAAAACATTAAAAACGTTAAATTAGTTTATGCAATAATGACTTACATTATTAAACTGATGTTTGCTTTTCATAGAGGAATACAAAGTGGGCAACACCGGGTGCGCACCATAGCAGAAAGCATACAAGCTCAAAGCCGTAGGGATTCCACTCCAATTAATCAACTTTCCACTTTGACGAAACCCAATTCCATCAAATGCTCCAACCCAAGATATCGATCCAAGAGTCACGGCCGTAGCTAAAACGCCGCTCATAGAAACATAAGACAAGACGCTTAGATTATCCCACCATAGAGTTGGCATGATGACGAGGGCCACTGACGCCATGAACGATTGTTTTCCATTCAATCTCAAACCGATCATTTTGATGTTGAACCCGGGGAAAAGATTGTGAAGATTGTCGCCTTCAAGGATCAAGAAACCAGTGGTGACTAGATAGAGTTCAAGATGCATGAAGACTGACACAATGATTCTTCCGGGTTTACCAAACGCACGTTCTCCAATGTCTGGATATGTTTTAATGCTGCGATCCCCGTTCATACATTTTGTAATGAGTAAAGATGTGTAGAAGGCGGTTGCGGCTAGGAGTAACAGAAGTGAAAGACTCAACCATCCTCCACGAGCTAGTGAATATGGTACCGATAATATTCCAATTCCTAACAGAATTCAAGTTATCTTCATTAGCAATAGTTATTACCATGTTATACAAAGACGACTATATAAATAAATGCATCGAACCAAGCCGGAGAAAATTAACCTGAAAGAGCATTGAGTGCGTTGAAACAAGTCTTAAAGAGAGAGGAAGATCCGCCTTCGTCAAGTTGTTTTTCGTGGTTATCTTCTTCCATTGCTGATAACTTCTCATAGAAAGTTGAGAATGTAATTTTGTTTTTGCAAATTTATGCAAAAAATGATGCAGTGTTTACGTTTAACTTTTTCTTCAACGTGTCCTATCTGAACTTCTTTAGATATAAAGTATTGGAAATAATGATAATATCTTTTTCTGAAGATATTAGAAGATTTTCAAGGAAACAAAGAAAAGAAAGAAATCAGTATGGTTGTATTCATCTAAAGCGAAAGAAACCGTGATTACTGATTGTGACTAATTCGGAGTTACGTGTGCGTTAATATACAACAATCAAATTACTTAAGAAACATTCTATTTTTTAAACCAAATTATATATCAAATGAAATAGATTTTGGGGTTATCCGTATGAATATTTACCTGGAAAATAAGGGAAGAGGTTCGCTGAGTCCGAGGGGCTTAATCTCCAAAGGGAATCTTCGAACCTGAGCAATGACACAAAATCAAGTACTCATCATATTTAAGCTTCGAGATCACGAAAAAGGAATGAGTGGAGTCTCACACATATGAAAGTAAGAGGAAAAGTTTTCGGCGTTTAGGTTGAAAGTCCTACACGATAGGGATTCAATGCCAACTAATTAGATTTTAGCATTTTTCTCAAATCTAAACTACATTCTAAATTCTAGACGTTTAAACCTCTAAACTATGAAGTTATCTATCTTAATTAAGTCCAAAATATAGCCTAGACTTTTAAACATTTTTGTACTCCGGATGAGTCATATATCCTTCTACATACTTTATATTATTTGTTCGGGTCGATCTTTTACCCAAAAATACAACGTCAAATCACATTCCAAATTATAGGCGTCCTAAACCTCTAACTAATCTTTATCCAAAAACATAGCCTATCTTTAAAAATTTAGAATTTTAAATATTCTTCCTCCCTATTTTCTACCGCAAAAATTTATTTAAATCCAATAATAGAAGCTAAAAAATAAAAATAATTGAAATACAGAAAATTATACCGAAACTCGATAAGCTCTAGGAGGAGACTGTTTAGTTGTTCAAGTAGAGCACTATGCTTAATATGATTCGGGGAAGTGTATGGGAAATAAAAACTTCAAAACTGTGGTTTAGAAAAATTGAATATACGCTGTTGAGAACAAAAGCAGTTTTGACATCCAATCACAGTAGATAAGAATGGGAACAAAGCTTCTGTTGATGGAACAACAAATAGAATGCAACAAAGGACATAAGAGTCGGGGAAACGTGGATTCACGAAGTAAACTACAGAGATTTTTTTTCCTTTGATGTTATGCGCTCTGACTAGGGAAAAAAGGTGCAGTCAAAAAGTCTCTAGGGGACTTTGTGGCCTTACCATTTTCCTCTCTTTTTCAACGTATTATTCATAGCCCATTAATTAATGGCGTAGTTTGATAAGGGTTGAACAACGCCATTAATTCGTAAATTGAATCAGCGCCATTAAGATCTAAACACTTTGACTTGATTATACGATTAGATTCATCTGATTTGCAGCATTTTTAAATCAACTAAATTTTCCATGAAACAAAGAATCAGCTAAATTTGTGGTGTTACATAGACACATTACTAGAATAGTAGTACCTGCTAATGTGCAGGATTAATTATTGTTTGTAAATTACACTTTTAATTTTTCCATAAATATCATAAGACTTTGAAGTGTTGGTCAAACAATTAAAATGATGATAGTAGTTTACTACTCTCTCCGTATCGAATTTTAAAGAATTTTTTTCGTTTTAAATTAGTTGTCGTTTTATCCTTTTAATCCAAAATTTATTAACTTTTTATTTTTTAGAATTATTTTTATTATATAAATTGTTTTATTATTGATTAAATTGTGTTTAAGTAGATAATTAATGATGTTTTGTATTGAAAAAATAACATAATTAATATTTTCTTAATCTATGTGCATATGGTTAAAACAACAATTAATTTGATACGGAGGGAATAATAAGTTTGTGTAAATCAAACATGACGAATAGCACTTCACGAGAGACTAACAAACGAAAATAAAAATGACTGGCTAAATAAACGTAGTTTAGTAGATTCCATGTATAATCCTTGTATGGTGTTACGCTATTTGTTAATCCTGGTTTGTATTAATCCTTATAATTATAAAATTTCTCAAGAAAATTCAACATTAATATAAAATGGTGAAAATAACAATAATCTTTTTGTGCTCTAAAACTCAAAAATTGAAAATGGAAAACCAATTTATGAATGGATTGGGAAACAAATGCTATATAGCTTACAACAAAGAAGAAGACATCGTCAACTTGAGACCTCTTTTGTTTTGTATGTAGTCTATGGCTTATGTGCGATGGTGTCTTGTGTTTCATGGCTTATCTCCAGTCGATAAAAGACTCGCAAACCCTTGTGAGAGACTTCGCTCAATCACACAATGCGACTTGGATGAACATCTTGGACTGTCCTCGGATCTGATTCGTTTCAAGTATGGCGACGAATAAGAGTATCGAGTTTCTGATATTTCTTCATCATCTTCTTCTTCATCGTAGTCTTTAGATATTTTTCTCTTTAAGCCTGGAACACTTCTTAAACCCGTGTGGCAGCGGCGGTAATCTTTGTGATGCTCATCTAACAACAGCAGCAGAAGAAGAAGAATATAATAAGACTTATATCAAGAATTCCCAAAACCTCCCTAAGATTATATAAAAACCAAACATTACCTGAAAGAGGATCTTCATAAAGGCATGATTCAGATTCTGTGTCTCCACAGTTACAGGAAAAGCTAGTGTTCTTATTCGGTCCTAATATGCTGTGAACACCACATTTAAAGGATTGGGATTTTATTGTGTACTCTATAGAGTCAAATGTGTTGAGAAAGAAAGCTTTGTATTTGTTCCAAACCTGTACATGTGCTCAACAAACTCATCGATGAGGACAGGCCAAGCTCCTGAGTGAAATACAAAGGAGTAATATGAATCAAAAACACAAACAGATATACACCACACTTGTTTTGGTGAGAAATCTAACGAATCTGTACCTTCGGAGTCATATCCTTCAAGATTCTCATGCACACAACGACTAAACGCCAAGACTTGTTGCCAGGTATCTTCTGAAATAGTGTGCCGTTGATTTTTCTACAAGTTAAAACATCATCCCCTTTTCGTAAGATAGACCAACAGAAACGCTTACACTTGCGATAAACAAGAAAAAAGAAAATACCTCGATAAAGTCACACCAGCGGTTAAGTAATCTAAATCTCCCAACCAGAACCAGTTTCCATGCGGTGATAGCTCTACCTACAGCTGCACAATATTCAATGGAGTATTACTATTATCTCCATTGGCGTAATGCTGACATATTTTTGAGGAGAGTAACCAAAACAATAACGAAAGCGCTTACTTATACTCTTCTGTCCATTCTCACGGCACATAAAGTAAACAAAATCATAAAAGCGGGTAAACTCGGAGAAGTCCACCTACAATACAAAAAGCGCAAATAAAAAAAGGTTAGATCACAGTGCAGCTGGTCACGAGAAGAGTTAAGGAACCACCAAATTGTGTAAGAGACGAAACACTTGCCATTAAATCAAGCCGTGACATCAACTTGAACAACTCATCAAAAATGGAGTTTCTGTCATGGCACGCAAGGGGAAATAAGCGAACGGATTAACACAAGACAAGTAAGTTCTGCATCATATGATAACCATATACATAATAAATTAAAGCACTCAAGAATAGTAAAAAAATAAAAACCGTGGAGCAATCACCTTGCCTGAAACTTGTTCTGGACCAGACTCAAGAGCTCATTTAACGCGTCTTTAGAAGAGTTGGTTCTTTGTGATTCCTCATCGGGTTTATAAATATTACATAACACTTGACTTGATCGAATGTCTGCAAATGAGTATTATACATACGGAAAGAAACCCATGAGCAAAGCTACAAACTTTATCACAAACACTTCTCCATTAACAAAAACCCTAACTCAACTACCAAAACCATTGAGCTCAAAAGAGTCCGACTTTCTCCATAGCAATGTCAGAGAACAAACGAAACAATAAGTGAAAATAAAGCAGAGGTCTTTAAGCAACCGATCTAAGCTTAGAACAAAACACTATGTGAAGGAGTAAAAAGGCAATATCTTTTGCTCCAAATTTCAAAGTGAAGGACAAGAGTGAACAGATCGAAGAAGAAGGAGAGAAAGAACCAGACTTTACCACAAAATCTGCGATATATCTCGAATATGTCGAGTCGACCAGGAACCGGCGAAGAACCCATGGGATGCTCTCGAGCTCGAAGCTTCTCTGTTAGGAGAGAGGCGACCGAAACTCGAAAGGGTCGTCCAAGAGAAATCGAGGGAAAGCCAAGAACAGATCAGGAAACTACAACCAGGAACCGAGGAGCTACGCAAAATGCAAAATCCCAAAAGCAATTTGTTAAAATTACAAAAATGAAAAGAAAAAAAGGGCAAAAAAAGTTATGTTTAGAACATGGTTAACTCTGCTTCATTTAGACCCAAAACTCAGGGCCCATTTTAAAATTCAAATCCATGCAAAAAGGACTTAAATTGAACAAGAGAAGACAGTTTTTCCTTCTATGGGCTTTATCCTAATCCTCACTCACTGTCTTAAGAGGTTTTTAAGGAAAAACCAAACCATACCACATCAAAAATACTTTGATTTGGAATAGAATTAGATCACAAAATATTTTGGATATTCAAAGTTTCAAATCAAAGCGATACCAAATTGAGAATCGAATAGTTATATTTATGAATCTCTTCGAGATAAGCCTGGAACTAGAAGGGAGATTTTTTTTTTGTTTTCTGGAAAATATGTTAAATTTTTAAAAATAATCTATTTTACATTTACATGCCTTTTAAGTTGATATATTTAGAGAGAAAAGCTTATAGGCTAGTGGTGTTACACACGCTGCTTCCATCTCACCAGTTCTGGCTTCGATTCCAGACAGCAGTAGATACTACATCTATATTAAGTAAAATGGATTATTGGACCGGCCCGTTGTGGTCCAGATCGCTAAAAAAAAATTGATATATTTAGAAAATATGCATAAAACAAAAAAAAGAATTTAAACATGAATGTTAAACCAAAAGACTATGCTTCCGGCAATCTTTGTGTCTTCCATTCTAGTGGTGCTGAGGCGATTTCTGACACCCTTGTCTATGAACTTGATCATGCGGGATGGTAGAGAAAGTTGTTCTTCATGCTTCCTTAGATTTCTCTCTCTCCAAATTTCATACATTACAGCTTGGAAAACATATATCATGATGAATTTCCGATCATAGTCCAAAAATATGTTCTGAATGTATATCAAGATGTCAGATCAACTGGTGGTGAAGTGATTCCGCATGAGTCCTTCTACTAGATCCTTCCAAATCTCTGCCGCATAAATGCAAGTAAAAAAAAGATGGTCTCTAGTTTCTAGTGGATGAGAACAGAAAACACACTGTATTTGATTTGTTTGGCTCCAACTTTTGATTCGATCACTTGTAAGTAATTTGTTCTGAATAGCAAACCAAGTAAAAAAAATGTATTTTGGTGTAGCATGTAAGAACCAAATACACTTTGCCCATTATTGTTGTGCTTGCTCCTTACAGATTTGATTCCAAATAGCGTTCGAGTTGAAATTGTCCTTGAAAACATTATGCTTGTGTTTCCATAGAGTTACATCCTCTTGATTTGCAACTCTATTTTTTTTTTTACGAGAAATGGCTTTTTCATTCTCGTTAAGTAGTAGTAAGAGGACCTTCACCATGAATGAGGACAATAATCCAACATTCTGGAAAGAAATTTGTTTCACTTGAAAGCTTGAATGAGGTAAATTGTTAAAGAAACATTGGAAAGATTAAGATAGTAAACTAATTGTTTATTTATGATACATATCATTTTTAAATAGTTTATTGCATTCATATGCCGAGTCAAATTAGGATGATGATAACACTACATTAAAAAAGAACAAAGTCTTACGTAAATTCAAAGTCTCGGTACGTCGAGTTTTGATGTTATAGAAACAATAGTTGAATTCTAAGTCAAAGTCTAGATATAACAGAAATATATCCAACCAAACCAATGAAAACATACAAATATCCATGTATTTTTTTGTTTAACTCTTTCAAAGATTTTTAGTCCATGTACTTGTATGTTTTTCTTTATCTCAATTTTAGTAAATACAAAGAAGAAAATTATACACGCTCACTAGATAAATTAAGAAAAAAAAAAATCAAGTCAAGCCGACCAAACTTTCCTCCTAATAAGACCAAAAGACTACTAGCAATTCCAACAATGTTCCATGAAATAGAAAGAAACTTCCTCGTTCCTTTTTCTTTTCAAACACGGAGTTTGTCTTTTTGTCTCTACCTGCACCACCACCTTCCTCTCTTTTGCCTTATTAGAAAACACTATCATCTATATATATATTTCATCTAAGCACACAAATTCTATATCTTCACTATCTCCTCTAAGACGCTTTACTTAGTTCTTTGTGATTCCTTTCATTCATACAACCATGGAGAAGAGTTTATTGTCGGAGTGCAAACAATCTTCTTCTCTCACTTTGTTTGCTCTGTTCAACATGTTCCTGATCGGGTTTGGCAGATGGGTTTCTTCTACTCGCATCTTTTTATCCAGATTCTTGCCTCTTCTTCAACACCATCAACGTGTCTCAGGCAAAAACAACAAAAATCTGGATTCCTCAGACCAACAGGAGAGTTTGATCAAACGCGTAGAAGAACAAGAAGAAGAGGAAGATGCTTATCTCTCTAGAGAAGACGCAGAGATCGTTATGAGAAGTTTAGGGCTTTCTCCAGACCAAGAAAGCGATGAGCTTCAAGAACGGTACAGTTCCAAGGAGATATCGAGTTTGTTCGAAGATAAAGAGGCCAGCTTGGACGAAGTGAAACAAGCTTTTGACGTGTTTGATGAAAACAGAGATGGCTTCATCGACGCGACAGAGCTGCAGAGAGTTCTGACAATCTTAGGTCTTAAAGAAGGATCTTACCTAGAGAATTGCTCGGTTATGATCAGATCATTAGATGGAAACAAAGATGGAAGAATCGACTTCAATGGATTTGTGAAATTCATGGAGAACAGCTTCTGCTGAATCACATGATTCTTTTTTACGATATCTATTCTTTTGTTTCTTTTAACACATCTTTGCTTCTTAATTCTTTGCTTCTTGGGATGAATGAGATAAGTGTATGTCAAAACACTTAAACATGGTCGTTGTCAATACTAATCAAACTTTCATGATATTCCTGAGGACTTTTGAGTAATTTATAAATTCCAAACCTAAACACAGATCATTAGAGAATACGCCACTATCGAAATTCAAGAGATCACATCTCTCTGCGGCATTAAATCGAACACCTTGCGCGCACATAAAATCAAATCTATTCCTTCTCTTGTTAACGCTCGAGTCAAAGGCGGGGACTGGTTCCGACTTACCGCTGGGACAAATCGGACAATGGGTGGCGCCAAAGAAGCTGTCTTTGGGTATCTAAGAGAAGTCGCATAAGCGGCGTTGACGAAGCGCGTTGCTCCAAGGTGTGGCCCTCAAAACATATTATATGAGGCAATGATTAATTAAACCCTAGAAGCTTCTAACGACCTAGCTGCACTCCCAGATCGCCTAGCAACAGACCCTCGTCGGAATTTCGATTTAAGGTAAGCTTCCTTCTTCTTGGAGTTGAGATTATACTCCATAACCGGAATCGTATACTACCTTTTGTCGATATTGGAGACAAAGCAATCAAAGTTTCTAGATTTGTCTGTTTTCCGACGTCCATCTTTGTGCTTTCTGTGTATTTGGGGTTTTTTTGAAGAACTTATCTATAGTCCATGACACAGACTGTGACTTGACCTTGAAGGAAAGAGATTGATTGGTTACTTATTTGAAGAAAATGAATATTTTTGTGGAGGTTTAATGGCTCTTGTATCATAGAAGCTTCTCAGGTAAAAAGCTCAAAGGCCTTAAGATGAGTGTGAATAGAGCCAAGGATTTGAGACTTCCGTTGATGAATCTCGTTAGACTGAAAGGTACACCGATTTTGGAACAACTGCATTTGGAAGAAAGGCTTCTTAGAACATCCTCTGATAACTGGTGCATCGTTAATGATGGAACCAATGTCCCTACTATTGTCATGGGAATGTCAGGGTAATTAAAGACGTGATTTCATCTTTTCCTCTGTCTTTTTGGTGTGATGTCATTGCGCTATAATGTTAACTTTGAGCATCTCGGTTTGCTCTTGTTACAGGAAGCCTTCTCAGCTTCTTGAGCTTGGACCTGTTATAGAGGATCGAATACCGGTAATCAAGAGATTCACGGGAGGTGGAACGGTGATTGTGGACAAGAGTACCCTCTTTGTGAGTTTGATTTGCAACAGAGATGATGTTCCAAGTGTCCAGCCTTATCCTCGTTCTGTCATGGCATGGAGTGGTTCGTTGTATGGTGAAGTGTTTAAGGGCGTTAATGGTTTTCAACTACGTGAGAACGGTTTGTGATAGTCATACTCTTTTTGCGGATCTAGTTAGTTACTCTGGCTTATCTTAAATCCACAATGAAAAGGTTTAATGCTTTTTCTTTATTGTATTTCGGATTTTCAGATTATGTTTTTGGAGACCGTAAATTTGGTGGAAATGCTCAATCAATAATTAGGAATAGATGGATACACCATACGTCATTCTTATGGGACTACAATGTGAGAAACATGGCTTACCTTAAGCTACCTTCGAGAGTGCCACAGTACCGGTTGGTATGATCCTTATTTCATCTCGATCTAGTTGTCTTCAAATAGATTACTTGATCCAAAACACTTTGATTCGTGCAACTCAGTTACAATTGTTTGGTACATTGCAGGAAAGGGATCACACAGATTTCGTGTGTAGAATGAAAGATTACATTGAAAGATCGGATTTTGTTGAGAAGACAGTAAAGGCTGTGGGAAATCAATTCACATTGGAGCAAGTGAACCTTGAGGATATAGATTCCTACGCAAAAGAAGAACATTTGAAGGGCACCAGGCTCCTTACAGTGGAGGAACTCGAAGAAGCAATGGCAAGCACAACTCAGAATGCATGAGCGTACGGCTCATGCTAATTCAATTCTGTACTATGTGGAATGCAAAACTGCTATAGTTTGCTTGTTCCTTGATTATTTGCCTCGTTGTAGACCATTCTTAGAATTCAATTCATGGTCTAACTCAGAATTCGTAAGAAATATGTGTTGATGTTTCATTTTGTAATATGGATTCAAATTTGGTTGAGAAATTAAATAAATAGCACATGGAGAAGAGAAATGAAGACACTTGATCTATTGAAGTGTCATGTTAATGGCTAACAAAGGACAGGGACTTTGATAATAATGACAGGAGTGAGTAATCAAGTTCTTGATTAGCTCCCAGTCTTTTATTTTTTTTTCCACTCTAAATGCTGGCGCTTTGGTGGCCTACTCCAAGAAAATCTATAAATGCTGGAGGTTTGGTGGTCTCAAAATATCTGGTCACCATTGTATGTTCTGCAGTTGATGATGGCAGTGATAATGACGATGATGATGATGATGATGATAATGATGATGATGGTTCCTGGATGGAGACATGCAGTGTCAGTGCCAAGGAATCTGCAGGGAAGGTTGAGTAGTGATGATGCGGGCCCTGCATTGGCATGCGCGAAGAACAATACTCTTCTTGGAGATACTGAGCTTTCAGGTTAGATGTTCCCTCTTTTAGCATTTTCCAGCTGTACGTTTCCAAATTGATATCTTCATCATCTACAGTAACGGCAAAACACACGGAAAAATGAAGCTTAAAACTCATCAGCATCAATTGAATATCCCTAGAACTTGCTATCTGGTTAGCCTTTTTCTCTGTGCGGTATTAACTCGGAAATTTTTTGAGCTCAGATAATATGTTTTCATAACCATAATGATCCCAAGCGATAAATATTGAACTATCAACTATAGCAAGAGATTCAGTAAGCGAGACTGGACTATTGGCAAAAAATAATGGAAACTCACTCACTATGTATATCAAGTACTATGTAGAGTAAGAAGAAGACACAAACCCGGAGAAAGATTGAAGTTTTTGTGATCTGCAGTAGGTTTTTGACCAGACCCATTGAACCTCCTAATGTTAGAAGTTGATTGCTGCCTCAACTTTCTTGCCATGAGAACATGCCAGTGATTCTTTAAGGCATTGTCTGTTCTTCCATTAAAAAGCTTAGCAATCATAGCCCACTTGTTACCAAATGCTCTGTGAGCTGCAAGTAGCATCTCTTCTTCCTCAACACTGAAAGCTCTCTTGTTGATCCTCGGATCTAACTGGTTAAACCACCTCAATCTGCAGCTCTTGCCTTTAACAACCCAAAGAAGCAAGAAAAAAAAAGAACACATTTTTAAGTTCACTAGAAAATAACAGAGGAAAGATTTCAACTTTTTGTTAAAATGCTGGTTATTACCTGTTCTTCCGTGCATCTTCTCTGCAATGTGGTTCCAGTTTTGAGGACCGTAAACAGCAACAAGTTCCATGAGCTGAGAATCCTCAGAAATTCTCCAATGTCCTCTACTACAAACCCTAGAACCTCTCTGCTTCTTCTTCTTCTTCTTTTTCGATTCATCACTCTCCTTCAGCATCCTTCTTTTATTAGAGAACTCCACTGCATTGTTTTCTCCAAACCCATTAAAAGCTCCTCTGCAACGGAGATCAAATGGGTATTCTTGGAAACATGAGAAATCCATCTAGCTCTTCTCTTGGTCTCTCTCCTATAACCATGTCTGATATATAGACACAGACATAATATATACATAAGAGATAGAGCATGTGATGTTTGGATTCGGTGATGGTTATGTTATCGTATGTAATCTTTTTGATTGCTAAAAATGGATACTCGAGGAGAGAGAAGAACAGGTGTGAGGAGAGAGAGTATAAATGGAAATAGAAAGAAACCCCACGCATACATCTTTCATGGTTGCTCTGTTAAGAACAGTTTCAGTTCTCTGACATCATGTTTTTAAAAAAACTCGTTTGAATATTTGTCACCTTATATTCTTCTCCCCACGCTTTACTATTTTCTATAATATACCATTTCCTTATATATGCATAAATGTAGGTGTATGAGACCAAAAAAATGCATAACCATTTTTAGATGCAATTCATATATAACGTGTATATGTGTGTGTGTGTGTGTGTGTGTGTCTTTTTAACTATGCATATGCAAATTTTAAGCATTATTCAAGGAATAACAAAAATAAGTAGTACCATATGCTCATAGTGCCAGAAACATGTACATTCAAGAAGACGAAATCATAACTATCCTTCAAGGTTGGAATAAGTCCCACTAAAATCGAGCCAAGCTTAAACCTGCCATACGGCCCATACATATTAACTTTGCTTTGCGTTTGGCGGTGAATTGTAGACTGATCCGCAAAATTGCAGAGACAATACGGACATGAATCCGAAAATATTATAACCTATTTCGAATGAGCATCTAGAGAACCGGGAAGTACATTACCAAATGGATCAGAATCTTCAAAAGAAAAAAAAACATATAATACGTGTTGAACCTTTTTCTATAGAATCCTACAGCTTTCGTTATAGTACTATTTAATGAGAACGCCTCAAAATTTGAAGGACATCATACAACGTTTTAAAGCGATGATAGCTCCAACTAGTGACATCTTTCAACATTTTTTTGATGGATTCAAAGAAATGTCGGCCAATCAGTAAGCATTGATAGGCAATTAGATAGCTCTAAAATTTAAGTTCGTTGGTTAAACTTTTAGAGACTTTAAAAAGAAAGTTTGCAACTTTTTCACTTAAACAGAGGTATTGTTTGCAGCTTTTCCTTGGTAGCCTGATTTTTTTTTAAAAAAGACGAGTTAAAAAGCCAATAAATACTTTTTAATATCACTTTCATTTTTATTTTATTTTGATAACAATATCAATTTTCTTTTTCTTATATAAAGCGAGGATTATCTCTCTCTTTCACTCGTTCACACACATTTCGCTACATATCACTATCAGTCCAAATTTCAATTGGTTACCCCAAAAAAAAGTCCCCAACTTGGAACCGGAAATTACAAAACAAAAAAATAAAATAAAATAAAAATACGCAATTACAAAAACCGAAGCAAACCAAACCGGTCTACAATATATCACTTAATTATAGAAGTTAAAACCGAAACTGCCCTCCGGTGTAAGTCTGGCCAAAGGACCAACTGGGAGGAGCAACATTGTACGACACGACGCTTCGGCGATCACTTGTGGTGACAACAAACGACAGACTTTGACCATTGAGATAAGAGTTGCTTTGCCAATTTTGCCCCCAATTTCTTGACATTAATTGCCATCTTGACCTTGACCCTTTCATCGAGACAGAGTGTACGTCCCCGGCTCCACCGACGTTCGTGACCAGCACCAAGTTAAAGTATGAGTGACCGTTGATCGTGAACCTTATCCCACCGCTTCTCCTGCACCGAACCCTATATATTCATCCGAAAACAATTAATACATCATAATGCTACTATGATAGTTTATATAGCTCTCCAAAAAAAGGGCATCACAAGTTTGGTGTCGATTTAATTGTTACTGCTATACAGTTTTCGGTCTATTAATAACTTAATACCCAATTTCTGCTACATTTATCAACTGGTCCAAAAGTAGTAAATGCGTATTAATAGGTCTAAATTCCACTAAGCGGTGTGGTATCAAATGAATCACGCAGATATATCTTTTGTGTAGTAACACAATGGTTTTCACCGTTTTTTCTCAAGGAAACAAAAAAAAAAAAATAATGGTTTTCACAATTAATTTAGACATACTGATTAATTCTGTATATGGGTTCCATTGAAACTCATACACAAAAATTAAGAGAGATAGTAAAGAAACCTTACTTTTCATACTCATTGATCATTTAAACAAAACCGAAAGAAATAAAAGAGAAAAATTTGTTAAAAAGAAAAAAAATTAGACGAGAGAACCAGTTAAAAGTTAAGACAAAAGCCATCAGCCCGTACACCTGTTTGATTGTTTCTAAATAAGTACAGCTTTAATCTTACGATCTTACTTACTTATTTCCTTTTTACGAGTATTTATCTTAAATATTCGACTTGGAAAAAAAAAAAGGTGGTAAAATTCGACTACCCCTCAGGTCAAAGAGAAATTTACTTAAAAAATAGAAAGTGTAACGAAAATCAAATATACTAGTAATATTTACAAACAAAAGTATACTGTGTAGTTGTGTATTATATTCCACAAACTACACATAGAGTTCAGTACTATGCAATTTCATGACATTAAATAACCTCTATGGGAGGGTCTGAACAGGGTTAATAAATTAATACCTTCTGTACATAACCGGAATAATACCAGACTTGTAAAGAGCGATATGCTCGTAGATGGGCTGAGAAAGATCGAAATGGTGGTTGGGAGGATCGCAGGCGCCACCAGGAGGACAAAAGTTAGTGGCAGTGACCACAATGGACCGGCCTTGTATGCACCACTGAGGATCGTTGACACACTTCAGCTGGAAGCAGGCACCACAGCTAAGGCCGTTATCGAATAGCGCCGTGCTCAGCGCCGCCGTTTCTGTTCCGTAACCTTGGCTGTACAGATTCCCGTACCCGCATGCTCCACCTAATTTTGTACATTAGGCAAAAGTTTATAATCCATCAACTAAAACTATGCTTCGGTTTGTTTACTTTTTTTTTTCTGTACATCTAGTGTTGTTGGTTATTACTTTTGTAGTAAAACTATTTTGTTAATTGTAAACGCAAACGTAAAGTGGACAAACTCAAAAACGCATATAAGACTTTTCCTTTGTTTGCGTCCAGCCTTTGCGTTTATGTTTTGTAAAAATAACTTACAAAAAGTGAAAACGTTTGTTTAAGAAAAAATAGTTTAAAGAAAATAAATTCTAACATGTGTACATGAAGAAAAATGCGAAAAAAATAGCGTGTGAAACAGTTAGTTCTTAAAAACATATGAAAAATAGTCAGTGTTATATGCATTTATATATATCGTCAAAGAGTCCATTTCTTCATGCTCTGTTTTTATATATAAAATAGTATCTTCTAAAATATTTTTTTGTGTGATTAGCCGTTGAAATTGTTTGCATGTTACGAGGGACTAGCTAGCTCTGAAAACATGAGATGATGGTGAGGTGAAATGACTAAGTCTTGTACTACCCGTTTATCAGTTAAATCAGAGTGATCCAAACAAAAGAGAAATCAAAGGCTTTTTATTGATTGGAGATCAATAAAGTATACCCATAGTGCCGGAAGCATCACCACCGCCGTAGAAAGTGGCATGAGCGTTGATCCACGGCCCCCCGTGGCCGCCAGGATGGTGGCCACCACGACGGTAAAATCCTTGCACACAGACGGAAAACGCTAGGACATGCAGCAGGAGAACTGAGACTACTAAAACCCCCATAGCGAATCAAAACAATTACAACATGCAAAGGGAGAAAAAAAGAAGCAAATGGGTATTTTCTGTCAATGTGGAGTATAAGAGGTTTGGTGTGATGAAACTAAGGATGAAGAAAGTTTGGTATAAATAGGAAAAAGGATTCGGACAAAGTTTTAGCTGTAATGAATCAATCCGGGTCCATGCAACTGCTTCCTGGTCTTCAATATACTCTGTTAATTAATTTTTTTTTGTGGGGGGGCAAACTCTGTTAATTATTTTTTTCCATTTTTAAGTGTTTAATTTTTCGAAAAACAAGAAAACAGAAAAATGATACTGGAACCGACGGAATAGATAAAGAAGAGGTAAGTGTTAATTTAAGAAGTGGATCAAAGAAAATTTATCAAAACGAGTTGGAATCTATCGTAAAGTAAAGGTCACTCAAGATGTGAAATAAATGCGTATCAGAAATTAGTAGATGTGATCGTGATACTGTAACATAATAGATTTTTTTTTTTTTTTTTAGAGTATATATAGAAGTACTGATTATTTTAAAGGTGGGAAAGTAATCATACGGAGACACGATTTTAATAGCAGTTAAATTCATAAATATGCAGGGTTTGAGTGTTTGAGACAGGCAATATAGAGCTCAATAAATAATATTATCCAGGAAATAAAGTGAGAATTTAAGTGCAAATTTTTTTTGGTCCACGTTGCACTGCAATCTATTTATTACAGTAATTTTTTGTTGTATTGTATGTCTGCGTGTTATATCTCCATTTTCTTAATTTGTTGTTGAAAACCAGAGCTACATTGTATTGGTAGCAGAAGATATGAAGAACGGTTGGGACTTTTTATGAAAACTGTAGATATTTCATTGGACACAAATGGTTACAGCTGTTTAGAGAAGAAAACAAAGGTAAGCACGTAGAAATTCACAAAAAGGAAAGCACACAGAAACTCCATCATATTTTCTAACACATTAAAAATAATGTAGAAAAAAGTAGAGAAATTACGTAAAAAGAAAATGCTTTTATGTGGCGATTCTAAATTTCTTTCTTTTGTTTCATAGTAAGTGTTTGTACACTTGAGTTTGAATAGGTATCGGTTTAAGATTTATATATTCTTTCACGTTGATTCTTTTCTTACCATAAAGTCGATACATAAACCCATATATGGTTGATAATGATTGGTTTAAACTATATATATCCGATTTCAATTGTTTCACTTCGATTCTTTTCTTACCACTAAGTCGAGACATAAACATGGTTGTTTAATTAGTAGTTAAAACATTTGTTGGTGTTAGTATTAGATACTTTCGAAAAATTCGAAATTTGTAAAGAAAGTACGGTCGTAAATTCGAAATACACTGGTATGTGACATCGTAATTCAGTGGTGTGACATCAGTCTTTCGATCTGAAGCTTCTTAAGGCGACAGAATTGTCCATGCATGCATGTGATCAGTGGATCTGTACTCTAACCGACAAATTATTTTATAAAATATAAGAAAAGATATATAAAACTTAATTCTAATAAATAGTGATTTCACACACCTGGAATATACAGATGTTTGCATTACTTGGCAATGGTACTATATGCATATGAAGTCGTACAAGTACAACTGTAAATATGGTATAAGCATAATTATTACAAATTCGTATCAATGCAATCGCCACGGTCAAAAATTAGCACAAAACATATATATACATATATTGTTGCTATATTACTCATATCAATGCAATCGCCTCGGTAAAAAATTAGCATAAAGCATATATATATTTATATTATTTTTGTTTTATTGCAGGGAAAACTAATATTATATATTGTAAGGAAACTTTTAAAAAAGAAAAATAATTATCTTTTAGAAACGAAAAAAATAGGTTTAGTTAAGATCATCTTCTAGAAACTGATTACATTTATAATTATCGACTTCAACATATAAATAGAATGTTTTAATTTTAAACTAAATTTTTTAAGTGTGGAATTACATTTTTAATTTTTAATTTAAGTGAAAGGTAGATATTTTTATTCCATTTTTTAAAAACAATAATTCGTTTTTTTATATTTAGGTTTTTGGAAATATATGGTATGGCTATAAATTTTATAGTTATAGTTTTTAATATACTACATATTTAATTATTTTATGATATAAAATATTTTAATTTATGATTTTTCTGTATTTTATTTTATAAAAATCAAAATTTAAATTCTGCCCTAAATTAAAATAGTTTAATTTATTTTTCAGTAATTTAACATTATTTTTAATATTTATATTTTAAAATAATTTAATTTATCTTTTAATAATTTTATTATGAGTTTTAAATATTTTACATATTTTAATAAAATAATTCAAGAAAATCAAAAATCTATAAATATTAATTTTAACCATTACACCCTCACATAATCGAATAATATAAATACCAACGAAACTTTAATATCTGTATGTTAATATCAAATTAGATTATTTATTTTAATATTTATATTAGTTTAATTATAATATTTATATTAAATGACTTAAGTAAATTTATAAAAACTTAAAATTATGCTATTTATTAAGTTATGCTTTCTGTTACAACATGCTTCCTCTATTTTTAAAAGATGTTACAACATGCTTTCTCTATTTTTAACAGATGAATGTTAATATATTTTCACACATATTAAAATATATATTAAATTTTGATAATAAATACATTATTTTTTACAATTAATAATTTTTAATAATTTTAAATCAATAATAATTCAAATTTAAACTAATAATAATTTAAGAATTTGAATTATTTTCTTGAATTTTTTTTTAAAAATTTACAATTTATCATTAATAATTATTAGAAAATACATAAAAAACTGTTTTTTTAAACATAAAATTTTATCTTTCAGAAAAGGAAGTAATATTAGTTAATATCCTTTTAAAGTTCCAATACTTTTTTTTTTGGTGTAATAAAATATTTTTTAGTTCTTTGGTTTTTAGATTCAGCTGAGTTAAAAGAAAAAACATTGCTAAGATAGAGTCGAAATTTAAATCCGAGACGACATAAATCAATAATTTTTTTTTTTTTTTTTGGTCTAAATGTTAAATTTATAACCTGATTTTCGTTTACAAGGATGTTGCAGAGCAACTTATTACAGGAACGGAGAAAGGAAACGAGAGAAAACAACTAAAGATACAATTAACTTATCGAACCTAAGAAGCGAAAGAACAACTCCAACAACGAAGGCGAACGAACAGAGAGACAGAGGGGTAAGAAAGCAACCTATCTCTGATGCAGCGGTCGACGGAGGAGAAGAAGACTGCAGGAGACGAAGAGCAGCCACGGAAGATTCGGTAGTTCCTCTCCCGCCAAAGAAAGTATATGATGACTTGGGCGATGAGCTTCAGCACAGATGACAAAGCCTGAGAAGAAGTGAAGTGACCCAGCTGGAGCAGAGAGATGAGATCAACCAGATTCCGCGGAGGTGACGGCAGGTAACGGCCAACGAAACGAGACCAGATTCCAGCGGCGAAAGGGCACTCAAAGAAAAGGTGATGGTGAGATTCAAGGCCAGATGAACAGAGAACACAAATATCCGGCACTGAAATACCCCAAGATCTAAGTCTATCCCGAGTAGGTAATCTAGCTAGCCAAGCTAACCAGGAGATAAAGGAGCACCGAGGTATCTCCTCTTTAAACCAAACCACATCACTCCAAAGAGCTGTAGGACCATGATCACGTAACTGCTCCCAAGTTTCCTTAGTAGAGAAGGAATTCAAATACCGACCTGATGCATTACGCCAAAGGAAGATGTCCTTACCTCGCGAGGCAGCAGGGGGGTCAATGATTGTTAGAGCCACTTGTAAGGCGACCGCCTCGTCAGATCGGGCCCTAGGTAAGTGCCATTCCCCATTTCGAGTAGCTGTAATGATTTTTGCATCCTTAGCAATGCGGAATTGTCTCGGTCCTTGTTCCCCAACGAAGGATATTAGAGGTCCAAACTCTGACCAAGAGTCAAACCAAAAAGAACCATCTTCACCATTGCCCACCGAGCAGATCATAAAAGTTATCAAGATCTGTTTTAGCTGAAGCATACTCCTTACTGCAGGAGAGAACCTCGGAGCATCCTCAGTGAGCCAATAACTCTTCCTAAGGAAAACATTATTCCGCAACCAGGCAACCCACAAAGAACCCGAGTTGGAGAAAAAATTCCAAACCAGTTTTAGTCTGAACACAATCTCAAACTGTTCTAACCTCCGAATACCCAGACCTCCTTCAGTTTTGGGTTTACAGATGTTTAACCAAGAAACCCTGGCTCCCACTGCAGAGTTCGTGCTGTTCTTCCAGAGAAAAGCTGAACAAAGAGAATCGACTTTTTCATAGAAACGTTTTGGCAAAACAAAAACCGAGCTCCAGAAATTGACCATGCCGTACACCACTGAAGAAACCAATTTTATTTTCCCAGCAAATGAGAGACTCTTTACTGTCCAGGAGTGCAACTTTGCAGTTATTCTCTCAAGAAACGGTTGAAGAGTAGCATAAGATATTCGTTTTGGATTTAAAGGGAGGCCAAGATAAGTGGTAGGGAACACACCTCTCTTGAACCCCGACGAAGAGCTCAAGTCTGCTGCCGCAAGCTCACTATATCCCCCGAAAAAGATCTCGGACTTCATAGGATTTATTTCCAGTCCACTCATCTCGCTGAACTGATCCATAATATCCTTAATACCAGAAAGGGAATGCGACGAACCGTTAGAGAAGATCAGGAGATCGTCAGCAAATAGAAGATGAGAAACATGCGGAGAAGAGCAAAGGGGGTGCAAGATCACAGCGCCTTGGTTAGTAGCCGAGTCCATAAGCTTAGAGAGTACTTCCATCACCATGATGAAGAGGTAAGGAGAGATTGAATCACCTTGGCGCAGACCTTTTTTGCCAGCAAAGAACCCGGCCAGTTCACCGTTGATGTTGATAGAAAAGCGTGGTGAGGAGATACATTCCTTGATCCACGTTCTGAACATCAATGGAAAATCTTGAGCCTCAAGGATCTTCAAGACGAAGTCCCAAGATACAGTATCAAAAGCTTTCCTTATATCCACCTTGAGCAAGCAACTTTCCTGACAATTTGGCTTTTGGTAGTTCCTTATCAATTCTGAAGCAAGGAGGACGTTTTCACCAAGGCTACGCCCTTTAAGAAAAGCCGCTTGATTTGGGCTGATACAATCCCGTAGAACCGGCTTTAAACGGTTTGCAATGATCTTTGAGATAACCTTATACACAACATTGCAACAACTTATAGGTCTGTAATCACCGAGTTTGCAAGCTTCCGGATTCTTTGGTATGAGTGTTATAGCCGTTGTATTGAGATCTTTAAGGAGCCTTCCATTCCTGAAAAATTCACGCACAGCCTCAACAACATCCGACCCCACTGTATCCCAAGACGATCTTAGAAATTCCACTGAGAACCCATCCGGACCCGGACTCTTATTAAGAGGCATCGCAAAGATGGTGCGCTTAACCTCAGCCTCAGTGACTGCTTTCAGTAAATCCTCCTTCTGAGTATGAGAACATCGAAATGGAAGAAGATCTTGCAGGTAGATAACTTCAGCTGGCGAGACCGCCATGTCCGTATTACCCAAAATGTTCTCGAAGTATCCAACTGAGAAAGATTTAATCTCCTCAATAGTGCCAATCATTCTGTCCGTGGAATCCATCAAGAAGTGAATGTGGTTTCTAGTTACTCGCTGAGCCACTGACTTGTGGTAGAAAGATGTATTGCGATCTCCGACGTCAGCCCATCTCACCCTAGAGCGTTGTTTGTAATATTTTTCCTCTGCAGAGAGTAGCTTTTGCCAAATATCCCGCTCCCTATGCTCCTCAGCAGCTGATACTTGAGTTGGATCCGTGAGAAGAACCCTTTGGAGAGATTCAACCTTTTTTGCCTGTTCTCGGACTCTCACAGATATGCCACTGTAATTTCTCTTGTTGAGCTGTCTCAGAGTTCTCTTGAGTCCTTTCATAGCACGCACAAGTTTAAACTGAGCAGTACCCACAAATGAGTCACTGCACCAGTTTTCTCTGACTGAGGATTGGTATTGCGGGTGGTCTATGATATGATGAAAGAACTTAAAGGGTTTAATCACTTGTCTTCGGAGAGAGGGTATTCTGAATAAGCAGGGAGCATGATCCGACTGATTAGGCTCCAAGAACTCAGCATAAGAATCTGGAAGAGCATATGACCAAGCATGATTAATGAAAGCATGATCAATCTTTTTCGAGATAGGATTTCTGTCCTGATTATTCCACCAGCTAAAGGGAAGACCCTTTTCTTGCGCCTCGAAAAGCTCAGCATCTT
This sequence comes from Sisymbrium altissimum, assembly GCA_900406495.1. NCBI lineage: Eukaryota > Viridiplantae > Streptophyta > Magnoliopsida > Brassicales > Brassicaceae > Sisymbrium > Sisymbrium altissimum. Next base: position 10,071 of record OVBI01000573.1, on the reverse strand, counting down.
GAAGAGCCAAATTTATATCATCCATCCCAGATGTATCAATAGTAGAAGAGAGATGATTAGAGTGTTGATTTAGCCTCAAGATTTGGTTAAAATCTCCAACAACAGCCCAAGGACATCTAGCCACGGGGGATGTCCTGTTCAGCGTAGAGAGTTCATCCCAGAGGCCCTGTCTCCCCTCAATTTGATTGAGACCATATGCAAAAGTGACGGTGAGAGTGACGTTCTCCGCCAAAATAAAAAAACCACAGGTTACAGCCTGAGCCGAGACTTGATAAATAAAAACAGATACACTCGGGTCCCAAACCACCACGATCCTGGCGGATTGGTGATGCTGAAAATTTCCAAAAAACTTCCATCCAGCAGGGATAGCCCGAATTATTGATTCCTCATTTACCTCTTGAATATGAGTTTCCACAAAAGCTCCAAAAAGTGGCCTATGGATATTAATCCAATCTTTGGTCATAGTGTGGCGTCGATCACTATTAAGCCCTCTGACGTTCCACGCAAAAAACATAATTTATATATATTAGTGGGTTTGTGTGGTCTTACGACCACTTTTCCTCCGAGAAACAAGGAGGAAAGGAGACTCCATTGATTCAGCTTTGTTGCCAGACCCACAGGGGGGAGGAGGCAATGGTACTTGATCAACCAACGGTTCTGAGGCAGCTGCTGACGAAGAACCTTCAACCTCTACCACAGAGTTAGAGACCCGAGTAACTGATAAATCTGAGGCTGTGCTCCCACCTGGTGGGACCATTTCCTTTCGAATCGCCCAGATTTGTGCTCGTGATAATGCAGGGTTAGATTTACTCCGTTTGGAGCGACCAGGACGAAAGGAGGAGTGCTTCTGGGACGGCTCCACCGAAGGAGTTCTATCGAGCCCACTATACCTTTCATGAGGGGGAGACGAAGGACAGTTTGCACTTTCATGCCCGAACTTGCCACAAGCAGTACATTTCACTGGCAACCAAGGGTATGAGACTGCAATCAGAACTTCGTTTCCATTTGAAAACCCAGAAACGATCTGAGATGGGAGACTCTTTGTTAAATCAACTCGAACATACAATTTCGCCACTGTAAAATTTTCTTTCCTTTCCGTCTCAGGGGCTAAGGATTCTGGCTTCCCAACAGCAGTAGCAAGCCGGCTTAGGCTTTCTCGATTGAAGAGAAGATACGGGACATTCCTGAGTTCCACCGGGACCACAGCTGAGGTTAGCGGAGCAGAGTCTGGGTTAAATTCGGGAGACCAGGGAGCCACAAACATTGGGAAACCTGCTATGTTCCAACAGCTTCTAGCTAACAGGATTTCTCTTGTTCTCGCATTTGTAACCCGGAGCAAGTAAGATCCTTTGCCGATGCAGTGGATGAAAATTCGGGGGCCTTTCTTCGCCCACAGAGCATTTACGACCCCAATTATTCTGCCCATCGAAGGGCCATCTCCATGGAATCGAGCAAATATGAAGTCTTTGAACTCTTCCTTGGCGGCTGTGATATTCTCATCTGGAATTAACACAAAGGGAACACCTGAAATGTGTTCAGAAGGCGTTCCGAGTTCTTGAAGTTGAGACGATTCCTTTAGGAGACTAGCAAAGTTCCTTGGAGGCAGAGGAGGAGAACCCGAGCTGGAGCTGACGGGAGGGGCTGGAGCTGAGGGGACTTCAACGACCGGGTCCGATACAGCGAACGTCATATCAGGATCCTGATTCGGAGTATTTGTAGAGGTAGGTCTCATAGAGACCGGAGTAGCCCTCGGTGAAGAGGTAGAGGCGGACGAGGCCTGGGTGACCGAATCCAGCAGAGGAGGTACAGTGAGAGAAGTAGGAGACTTGCCCAAGACAACCACAGGGGCTGTTAACACGCCGATAGAGGAACCATCGGAGAGAGACGAAGGCTTAAGCTTGCTACTACTAGAGACACCGTAAGAGAGGGGAATGAGTCGCGAGAGCTTTGTGGGCCCTGCAAGGGCAATGGGGTGGAGACGTTTCTTCTTACGAATCATTGAACCAAGGAGGGGAAGAAGAAGGAAGGGAAAGAGAGTTCTCGACGGAGAGGCCTGGTGCCCCCCGGCGGCGGCTATTAGGGTTAAGAAATTCTAGAGCCTTTATTTTCGCCCTCAGGACAGAGAGAGAAAAACTTTTTTCAAGTATAATATATTTGCTCATATACATTTGATGGCAATACTTTTTGGTTAGCTTTGATGCACAATAGAAATTACTATTTTGGTGGGCCTAAGTTCAAATAAAATCACAATAAAATCGGAAAGAAAACGAAAAAAGGAGACAGACGCGTAATATATTGTAATAAATTGGTGCTAACATTTTGTCTAGACAATTTTAAGCCACGTATTGAAGTCATCGACCTGGCTGGGCAAATTTGTTTTAGTTGTTTTAAAACCCCCCCCTTTTTTTTTTTAACTTCTCTAAAACCCAACTGTTTGAATTACATACTCTCTCTATTTTTATTTAAGTGTCATTATAAATTTAAATTCTTATTCATAATTAATTGTCGTTTTATTTAACCAATGCAACTTATCATCAGAAATTCCCTAATTAACTTTAATTAATGAACAGAAATATTTAAAGTAAATGAAAATTGAACAATCTAACAAATTGTATTTTACTGTATTTAATGAGTTTAATGTTGTCATTTTACATGTTGTCTTAATCTTTGCAAATTTAGTTAAAACGACACTTAAATAAAATCAGAGGAAGTATATAACTTTCAATTTGTTAGCGTGGTAACAAAACTTTATGCGCACATGCAGATATAAACTGTTTTTTAGAAAATTAAAGATTGTAGAAAAAAAAGTTAAAGTACAACTAAAATATAGTTTAATAAATTTTACTAGTGTTTGCTGTCTAACTATACGTTTTCCATTTGTTCACAAAAAAAAAATTCGTGTAATGCTTGTATAATATGTGTTGTTAATAAAAAATGGTTAAAACTTAAAATATATGATTTTTTTAAAAAAAATTGTTAGTCTGGATCGGATAATGATCAATTGATTATGGAGTTATTCCCATTTGTTTATATTCAGGAGTGATTTTAATTTAGCACAATGGTTGATTTCAAAATTAGATAAACATAAGGAAGAAAGAGAGAAATAGGAAGAGAAACAGTTTAAATTAAGAAAAAGATTTCATTTTAAAGTTAACTTTTGATATAGGTTGCAATTTGCTCTATATTGAAACCAATATATGTTCTCATAAAACCATGGCACGCAGTATGTATTATTGGTTGAAGATTTATCTGTTGGTTTACTATTTTAACTATAATTATCATTAGACACGTTTTAAATCATAGAGAAATTCTTTTTTTTTCAAAAATTTCATATATTAAGATAGTTTCTAATGTTCAATTATATATTAAATAACACGACTACAAAAAAACTATCCAATTAGGCACTCGAGAAAGCACAAAAGAGAACCAAATGACTATATGTCTATATTGAACATTTCTCCTTGAACTTTACTTTGGTTGTATATAGTTTAATATCCATCATAAATATATCTAAGATTTGTCTCGATATTCTTTGGTTATCATGATTTTTATTTTGTTTCTTTTTATCGGAAAGCAGAAAACAATGGTTTTAGAACTTTCTAACTTTCATCAAATGTAGAACAGTTTTTTTACCAATATCAAAAGAGAAATTAGCAATCTTATTTCTTGTAGCAGACATAGTGTAAAAGATAATAGGCTTATCTTGCAAAGACCCGAGAGGTTAATGATTTAATTTAAAGATAAGTACAAAAAGTTTAAAATAGTCGGTGAAGCAATTATATCTAATCACGAATAGTAGAATATGCTGAGCTAATATTAATAACATGCACTAAATTGTTTAGCAGAAAGATGATTAAATAATTAACTCTTTAAGAACGTAATTAAATATAAATTACGAGCCAATAATAGTGGTTACCATTTCAAGCGAAGATTCAATTCGGGCAAATACGTTTATTATCAAACATGTGCATATCGAGAAAGTATTAAATATAAAGCGGATGAAAATAACAATTTGGATATTGCTAAATTAAAGAAACTTTCTGAGCGATTCTGCGTGTGGACCGTCCATTGACGAAACTCGTAACTTATTTCTCTAATATAGTGAGACCATCTCAAAGTTAATTTCAACATTTTTGGTATATAATGTGTAAAAGATGATAAATGGTCAATTTTTGGACCCATTTAATCAAGAAGATGTGATATCGGGCATCTGTTTGGTTGAGTAATTACTTTTATAAAAGAAATCGCTTGTAAGAATTATTTAACTAAAATGTTTAAAAAAAAAAAAATTAACGAACACCACCATTTAATTACAATGTTAGTATCTATAACTCTTCGATTAGAAATTTGTAATAAAATCTGGATATATCATAATCCCTATAATTTGACTATATATAGATATATAGTTGACTACCCGATGCAATATATTATTTTAGTCTGGTGCTTGTATAAGAAACTTTATTAATTTCAAGTTTTTCTTAGAAGTATAACAAAAAAATCTTCTAAAAATAACATATGTATATATTTATAATCTTTATCAATCACCTGAATAACTGCAAGTATATAAATTACTAAACGAAATATGCAAGTATTCATGCAACATGAAAATGAAGTAGCGAACAAGTTACTCTCTAGACATTTCATGTGCAATAGACCGAATCATTCTTGTGTTAATAAGATATTGCATGTACCTGTTATTATATCATAAACATATTGACAATGATAGGAGATAATCAAGAGATACGTTGTTGTGGTTTATGAAAATTGTGGTGTAAGAGAAAACGGATGGACGTGGACTGAGTGAATAGGAAACAAATGTCACGAAGATTTCCATATTTATTTGTAATATTTTAGTGTTACAAATTATCGTGTGAAAATCTGAATGCTTGTACTATCATATGCTATCAGCAATATAATTCTGATGAATTAAAAGCATATAACGTTATAAATCTTTTACTAAAACTGGTGAAATAAAATTCAATGGACTACGGATACACATATTCTTTTTTTTTATTTTAAGTGAATTGATGTAAACAGTAGCATGTAATAAATAACAAGCAAATATTTTTGCACGTTTTACCATTATGCGAATGAAGAAGTCTTAATCCATACTCAAATTTGGTAGAACACTAGTGCCCCTTCTCACATGGATGAAGCATGGTGGTTGAAAATATATTGACTTTGACATGATGCTATTTCAACTAATTATGTCGGTGACAAAAAAATGGCTCAGTTTATCAGCATACCTTATTTAGATTCAGCTTCTAAGAAAATGATTTTGTATCATTAAAATTAGTAGACAGCTTTTTTAAATTTGAGTAGATTATGTATCAAAATTCAGATTGATTCCTGAAACATGTAAATAGTCGGGTATTTTTGCAAATTGTAACGTTTATGGTGGCGTCAATCATGGTTTGAAGTTCAAACACAGCTTATGAAAGTGATGTGTCCAAAGTCATTATGCTATGAGAGCATCATCTCCATCAATAAAGTTTATCAAACTCAATATTTAAATTTAGAATATTTATATTTTAATAAAATATAATTATTTAATTAAATTTTAATATTTAAGAACCTGGATTATGAGATATCTTTAGCTTAAGAGCATGATTATTATAAGATTCTATACCATGATTTTTAAAGAAAAAAATAACATAAAATATTGTATATTATTTTTTTATGTAAAAATAGTGTATAATATATAGGAATACTCAACAAAAATTTCTGATCTTAGAAGTTTTTGTTGAATATTCCTATGTATTAGAAACTTTGTTTACAAATGATATACAATATTTTATGTTATCAATTTTTTTTAGAAACTATGATATAAAACCTTGCAATAATAGTGCTCTAATTCATTCGGACAAGTTGTGATTGAAGTTTAAACACAACATGGGTTCATATGAAAAAACCTATAAATTCATATTTAAGTGGCCCAATAACGAATATAACGCCTGATAATATACGGCCCGGACATTTCTTCACGATCGTTATTGGTTTTTGTGTTGTCGTGTTACAACTTACAAGTTACTACTACTATTTTTTTTCTCTATTTTCTACAGTCCATGCAAACTGAATCGTAAGATACTAAGATGGATTGTTTGGCTTGTGTTCTTGCTTTTCGGCTTTTCGTTTTTATGTTATTAATTTATTTGTCTCTTGTTGTAGCAATCTTAGAAGTTTTGACGTTTTTATTATCTTTTGTAGACCATTCGTCTTTTAATGGAGGGTGAAACATCTATAAAACTATTTTTGTAAACATAAATATATCACAAATTTAGTTTATTTCTGTTTCACATCTAAATTTGATTTTTTCCCCTTAATTAACAGCTACGAGCAGGTACTAAGTCAACTTTGCCCAAAATGTCGAAGAGTATCATTTCCGTTCATATTACTTTATATATGTCATTTATCTACGTGTGTATCTAGTAGACATTATATCATAAGGGTTTCAATTTTTGCTGCATCATTTGCTTGTCAAATTATTTTGCGGGCACTATGTCTTAGTATACAGGAAGATCTGTAGATCAAAACATCTGTACATCAAAACATCTGTAGATCAAAACATATTCGTAAGGTTTAAAAAAAAACATATTCTTACAAGACAAATTATAATTTCGCAAAAACAATAGGGATTGGATCACACATTAAGTCAAGAGTCCCAACAATTTTGGAATGAAATAAAAATGAAACAAGATGCTCATATAGATATGTCTATTTGTAAAATACACAAAATAAAAGCATAGGTTTAATTTGCTTATCTTGAATTGAAACATTTCTTTTTTTTTTTAGAGAGAGATGAAACCTTCGCTTACAAGTAAACCAAAGAAGAGGACAAAGAGACCCGCGCCGAGAGATTTTCCTGGAGAAACAAACGTCTGAGAATAAGCACCAAGAGTCAACGCAGCTCCAACGAGTCCGATCACCAGAGATTGCATGTTTCTCTTGCTCACGCTTCTTTGCCTCGGATGCACCTTCTGATCTTCTTGTTCTCCATCTTCTTGTTCTCGCTTCTCTTCTTCTTTCTCAGTCTTTCTTCTCTGTCTCACCATTTTTAGGATTCTCTGATAAAATGGAGAGAATCTGGTTGTGATTCTATGATGTGGGTTTGATTGTGTGTTGTGATTTGTAATTATAAGTTAATGATGGAGGCAAATGTGGTCTTTTGGGGAATGCTTTGAGGCCTTTTGATCGATAGAAAAAGTCAACTCTTAATAGAAGAATTAGTGGTGGGTATATAGATCCAAGATTCTTTTATTAATTATACTATTGTGTTATGAAACAACTAGTGGCTGGTCATAGTTGAACGTTCAGCTATAATATAGTATAATTTGTACACTTTTATATCGTCACCTAAAACAAAAACTAAGGTGATTGTCTTCCTGTCTGATTTTTAACCCTTGTATAGCCGTTATCTTTTAGTGTCTTTATTATCATTTGTGGATTTTACTTTCATACAGAAAATAGTTTCAACTCTCAACTCATATTAGTATCCAAAAACCAATATTCGAACTATTGTCTTGGTGAGTCATGTGTACGGACAACCGTCCCACATGTGTGTGTTTTAGCTCGTAGACGAAATTATACAGATATATATATACAACTTGTTTATAGCCCAAGTTATACGTATAATACATTAAAGTAAATCTATAAACAATTGTTTCGTATGTTGTTGTTGTTTACTGTTTGGAAATATGTTTTTGTATGTTTTATGTTTAATTTCTGAAGAAAAAAAGTCTGGTACTTTTTTGAAATTTTGTTTTGTTATGTTATCCAAAATTTTAACAGTTTCTTACGTCGTCATTTCTTATATGCAAATGAAAGAAAATGGAACTCTTTCTAAATTTGTAGATGAAGTTTCATTAAAAAAATACTGTTACCGTAAATGAGCTGTGTGATTTGTTGTATTAGTATTACATGGGTTCGCTAAACGAGCCAAGGCCCATTGAGTATGTTTTTGTTGTTGTTGTCAGCTATTAAGTATGGTTCATCTGTCGTGAATCCATATTTGACCCTAATTAGTAGTTGCAATATTTTCCCAAGTACCCAACTTCATTTTATTATACAGTCTGTACAAATTTGAGTAAAAGTTAATCTGACATTAAAAAATATAATTAATTCAGCAGCTTTAATGGAGCAAGGCTAAAACGTTTGTAGCCAAGCCAAATCTCGATTAATATATTTGAGTGTCCTAATCGTCGAAAGATATCTTTATTGATTCAGTTAACCTAGTCTGGTCACTAAAGTCACAACTCAATGAAAGCCAAATAAAGCTAGCAACACAACCCAAAATTTTTCCTTATCTTTTTAAGCACTTTCTTGTGTATTCTAGATTTTATAGTTTAGATGTTAAAAGTTTTCGAGGGATCTCAGACAGAAACCAACAGTACGTAGTTTTTAGTTATTTTAAACATTTCGCAATTGGCATGTATAGTTAATTTGTGCTCTGCTTGGCTACATAATTAAACCAAATAATACTCCTTAATTTAATCCAATTTCCAACTGGACACAATATATAGTCCAATAGTTTGATCCACCATTCGTACAATACAAATAACTCAAAGGTCTTCGATTCTAAAGAGAGGAGATATATCAGTATATATAGGGCTTCAAAAATTGTAGATTATATCAGTACTTTTCTTTTATATTCCCCTCAATTAGTAAATTGAGACGTTAAAAAACGAAAACATTAAGCTAATCATTACTTTAATATATCCACAAATTGGGTCGCCTAACACAAACAATAAAATAGGACCATGTCTTTAGATGACATGATATCCATTAGCAGATAGACACGCGTATTGTTCCGAGTCGTTTACTGATGTTTCGCGCCAGGAAACTGGTCAAAACCCACTTTAAGTAGTTAATTAGAATTATTAATAACAAGGCTTACTGCTTGCCTTTGAAGACCAGTGACATCTAACCACGTGTCTTCTCTGGTTTTCGTCTTCTAATTATGACGTTGACCGTTTACGGTAAATACCAAATCGGGATTCGTTAGATAAGAAGACGATTGCTACGGTTGAAACTCTTGCCGTTTATAGAGACAAAACCGCCACGTGGTTTTGGGGGATACGGCTCACCAAAATAAAACATTTATAGAATTGTTTTTTTCTTTCCATTATTTCATGAAAAGGAAATGGATTTGCAGCATTTGCTTTGGCATTTAATTTATTAAAATTAAAGTAAGTCCTTAAATAAGAATAATTTAATTCCCAAAAGTCGGTTTATTGAAAATATCTAGCTCCTTGCCTAGAATTCGTTTTGGTTGTATTGTGCGGTGGAGGGAGTGGTTTTGGTCAAAAAAAAAAAAAGGTGTTGTGAATTATGATCATCAATTCTTTGCCAACCAAGCAAACAATTGATCAATATAATCACAATTCCTGAGATTAACTGATTCTCAAAGTTGTTGGTTTAATTAGTATTTTTTTTGCCTCCTCTTGAGAGAAATTTTGTCGGCCTTTGGTTTTGGTTGATCCGATCATGCGATCTTTCCTTTATACTATAATTAAATATATTACTCTTCGTGCCTTCTAACCTTTCCGAACTGTTTTTTGATATCCAGTATCCAGCCTACCATAATGATAAACCGACTATTCACTAGATTTCTTCTTGTCGAGAGCGGACTGGTGTGACCCTCCTAACCCCGAAGGGATGCTTAACACTATGGTGGTCTGGGGTCCGAGAAATGCCATGTAAAAGTCCCGTGGCCAAGTGAAATCGAACCCGAATGGTGGGAAGCTACTAGCATTCCCTTTACCACTGGACTAATACCATTTGGTTATCTTTCCGAACTGTTTGGATATGTATGTATCCCAGAATCGTTTTAGACTCTCCTTTGTTTGGCGTTGCACCTTATCACCGAACAGCACATATGACTTAACGATTTTAATTTTTTGTCCAGACGCTTATCTATAATCTTGAGAAGAACTTTGCATTTGATCTCTTCTACCTAAAATAATAAGCTATCATATGTAGGGGTGGGCATTCGGGAAATCGGGACGGGTTTTTTCGGGAACAGGACGGGATCGGGAATTTCGGGAATACAAAACTTGTCCCGTTTATATCCCA
>OVBI01000572.1:13448-65392 GCA_900406495.1 Sisymbrium altissimum | reverse complement strand
CTTGAGAAATGAAGTAAGCATCAATTTTGCTATACCACGCTCTTGGTGCTTACTTTAATCCATAGAGTGCTTTTTTCAATCCTAACACTTTGTTTTCTGCTCCCTCTATTTCATAACTTTGTGGTTGCTCTACATACACTTCTTCTGTAATCTCTCCATTCAAGAATGTTGATTTAACATCCATCTGGTGCATATTCCAATTGTTTTGTGCAGCAAGAGCTATTAGCATCCTGATTGTATCATGTTTGGAAACAGGAGCGAATGTTTCTCCATTATCCACTCCAGAGGTCTGAGTAAATCCTCGAGCCACTAGTCTTGCTTGCAGTTTCTGAATATGTCCATTCTCATCTGTTTTAACTGTGTATATCCACTTGACTGAAATAACTTTCTTGTGTGTAAGTCTCTCGGTGAGTTCCCATGTTTCATTCTTTTGGATTACAGTGATTTCATCATCCATTGCCTTCCTCCACTTCTTATCCCTCACAACATCTTCAAACATATCAGGTTCCTCACAAGTAAGATAACAAGCCTCATGAGTTTCGCCATTATTGTATGATAGAATTAAGAGATTAAGAATGAAGAACAAAAATGAGAAAGGAGGAAGAAGAAGAAAGATAGATCTGAAAAAGTCTCGTTGATATATTTTCCCGTCACTTGCCACCACATAAATAATGGCAAGTAAAAGATAAGGCTTCCAAGAGAAGCTATCTTAAAATATCTTAACCCATTTAATGTTTATCCGCGGGTACTATTTATACTAGGATTTTGACATAAACATTTGGGTTTGCCATTTGGGCTTACCATCTTAATATTGTGTCCCTCTTCTTCTTCATATATGTCACTTAACCTTCTCATTTTCTGTCCATGGCGTGATGAGCTACTTCCTGATCCATCTTCACTCCATTGAAGTGGTATAAGACTTACAATTGGTCTTCTATCTCTTGAACTTCCTGCTCTAGGTATTGGACTGAGAGTGTTTTCTTTCATTTCACTGCTTTTTTCTTTAGAAATTTTACTATTGTGAACTGGAATCTCCTCTTGCTCCTCTGTTTCTTCATGAGTTTTCCAATTCCAACCTTTGTTTTCTTCCAAAACAACATCTCTTGACACTTCAACCTTTCTAATGTTTAGAATATACACTCTATATCCTTTACTTACACTGCTGTAACCCATAAAAACAGCCTTTTCAGATTTATCATCAAGTTTTTTTTTCTTTTCAACAGGAATCTGAACATGGCATATACACCCAAATACTCGTAGATGTCCAATTGACGGCTTGTAACCACTCCACGCCTCAAGTGGGGTCATTTGGTTTACAGTTTTGGTGGGGAGCCTATTTTGAAGGTAAGCTGCAGTAAACGTTGCTTCAGCCCAGAATTTATTTGGCATTTCTTGATCTTTTAACATACTTCTTGCCATGTCCATTAAAGTTCTATTCCTTCGTTCAGCCACTCCATTTTGTTGGGGTGAATAGGCCACCGTAAATTGTCTTTGAATTCCATTTTCTTCTAGGAATCTTGTAAACCGTTCTGACTTGAACTCACCTCCTCTATCTGATCTGATCTTCCTTATCTTCTTGCCTGTTTGTGTCTCAACTAGGGCCTTGAAATTTTTGAAAGTAGAGAATGTATCTGATTTCAGTCTCAAGAAGTATACCCACACCATGTGAGAATAATCATCTGTGAAAGTAAGTATATATAAACTTCCACTACACGATGGAGTCTGCATTGGTCCACATAAGTCTGTATGGATCAGTTCCAGTATTTTTGAACTCCTTGTTTCTGAAATGGTGGGAAACTGTTCCCTACACTGTTTTCCTTTTACACATGCCTCAGACACACCTGATATGACCTTAAATCTGGGAAGCCCTTTAACCATTTAACTTGCTTGAATCTTTTGCAGATTGTGAAAACCAGAGTGATCAAGTCTTCTGTGCCATAACTCAGATAAGTTCTCTTTACTTGCTAATCTAGCACTCTCTTCAACTACTTGTCCGAACTTTCCACACACAAAACACCCTTTCTTGGTCTGAATTGCTTTGAAAGAAATTGGATTTCGTACCGCTGTTTGAAATAGCATTGATTCTCGTGATGATTGTTCTTTTTGCATATGTGACACCATTTTCCATTTTCACTTGCTAGACTTGAATGTGGATTCTTCATCTTCAATCTTCTATCTTTGTTGTGCAGTTGTCAAGATTCCAGGTCTCAAGAATCTGAAAGCTCTGCTACCATGTTCGATTGTTGAGAGAAGACAAAGACGAGAGGAAAACTTAGATCCATTCTTCTTATCCATTCCAACCTAAACCTTATATATTTATACACCACGTGTTTAATTTACTTTACTTTGTTTATTACACAAAAGCATAACTATTTAAGCTGGGTCTAATTATTTTTAATAGCCCAACTAAACGTTTGTCTTCACCGTTGACTCACGTCCTTTGCTTTCTTTATCTTCATTGCTTCTTCTTCTTCCTCTGCGTAACTTTGCTTCTTCTTCTTCCTCTGCGTAACTTTGCTTCTTCTTCTTCTCATGGAATTAACTATGCAGGATTAAGCTTAAGGATCAATTTCCAACAATATAATGCAAGTTATTGCCCTATCTAGTGTTGTACTTGCAGCAGCATCACCGCCATAACATCAACAGCTTTAAGCTTATTTACATTATTCGGTTTTAGCAAATTAGCTTGTTCTCAACAGCTTTGCTGCCAATGTTCCAAAGGTGGAACTAATTAGTATTCTTGTGAAATCTTTAATTTTCCATCTCCATCTTGCCTTTTCTTATTACTCGATCACATTGCTTAAACCCATCCGTGGCCTTCCACAGGCCGTTGTTCTTTGTCAAGTGGAGAAATCAAAGGAGGACATGCTGAATCAGCTCTATCAGGTTTTATCTTTTATTCCCAATATCGTATCGTAACTCAACACGGCTGTGATGTGGTGTTTATTTCTCTTACATTGATCTGCAGAGTGATAAGTAATGAGAGGATTGAATCTTTGATTCAAGAGGATCAGAACGCCAAAAGACGAAGAGACCGTTACCAGATGCAGTCATATATTCTTTCGAAGCTCACGAGACAGTTTAGCATTCACGACAATTGAACAGCTGCTGCTTCAAGCTGGTCTGATAGCGGCACTGGTATAAATATATATAAATACACATATGCTCTCTCGATATTGTGTTAATATGTAACTGCAAAACTAATTTCATTTTTTTGTGTTGTATTAATTAACAGAAAGCAGCCCGAGAACCAATGGAGGATCTACCGGGGAGGATTGGATGAATGCGTTTAACGCTGCCCCTAGTGGACCGGACTCATTGAAGAGGTATAGATCTGGTGGTCATAGCCAGACGGTACAGTGATCCAGCTCAGAGGTATGATTCAAATGTAACTGAGGTATGGATCTGGTGGTCATAGCCTCTCAGTTACACCATTCTACTGAGAAGTATTAGACATTGAATACTATGTACAAATGCATTTAGGCCCTGTTCGTTTGGTGAGTTATGCGTTATCTGGATGCAAATGAGTGTCCATGTTCGTTTAATGATAATTTAGATCATGATCTAAAATCAGTATCCAAACGCGTTTTTAAAACTCATCAAAGAAAATTAAAATTTCAGGATGAGTTCATTTGGTGCATCTGACTACACTAAACTCATCCAGAATTAATAAAAGTCTAAAACACCCTTATTAACCAATAATATTATTTTTAAAATAATAAAAATAATTTTATTTTTAAAAAATCGTAAAATCTTGATTTTCTGTCAAAACAAAAAAAAATCTCAAAAACTGCAAAGTTTAAAATTTTCATAAAAACCGTAAAATCTCAATTTTCTGTCAAAATTGCAAAATCTTGATTTTCCGACACGTAAAATTTCGATTTTCCACCAAAAACCGCAAAATCTCATTTTTTCTGCTAAAACCGCAAATTTCGTTTTTCCACCAAAACCGTAAAATCTGGTATTCCCGCCAAAACAGCAAAATCTCGTTTTTCCGCCAAAACCGCAAAATCTCGTTTTCCGGCCAAAACCGCAAAATCTCGTTTTCCCGCCAAAACCATAAAATCTCGTTTTCCCGCTACCTCGTTTTTTCGCCAAAATCGTAAAATCTCGTTTTCCCGCCAAAACCGTAAAATCTCATTTTCCGTCAAAACCGTAAAACCTCATTTTTCCATCAAAACCGTAAAATTTCGTTTTCCCGCCAAAACCGCAAAACCTCATTTTTCCGCCAAAACCGCAAAATTTCATTTTTTCGCCAAAATCGTAAAACCTCGTTTTCTCGCCAAAACCGCAAAATCTCGTTTTCCCGCCAAAACCGTAAAACCTCATTTTTCCGTTAAAACCGAAAAATCTCGTTTTCCCGCCAAAATCGCAAAACCTCATTTTTCTGCCAAAATCGCAAAATTTCGTTTTCCCGCCAATGGACTATGACCTTACCACCTTTATAAAATCTCACAGCCTTTGCTTTTCTATCTCTACCTTTTATTTCTCCTCATCAATGAACACATCTAGGATGTTTATTAACTTAATCTTTCATGCAGTAGATATGTATATCTATAATGTGAATAATCATCAATAAATATCATATTGGTATTTATTAGCTTAATAAGCTGAGTGATACTTGTGGCTGGTTTCTTTATAATGAGTTAAGTTTGTTTTTTTTAATGCAAACATATGCCCACACTTATGTCACAAAAATCCAAATGAAAAGAAATTTTATTCTTTACCAATCTCATAAACTTTTCTTTGGAATTTTCCTAATCTTTGATGCCACAAAAAATCACACTGTTCACTAGATGATCTACCCTTTAAGCCTATACTTTCATTTATTAAATAGGAATTCAAAGAGTCTTTTTTCATTAATGGTTGAAACAATAAAGTGAATTAAACAAAATAGCACTATCAAAATAGTAATCTTTTCAGTACAATAAAAACACATTATTTCTAACCCTAAACTCAAATCTAAGTTGTCCATTCTCCTTACGAAAACAAGATCTTGCACATTTTATAGACATATAGACACCTTTATAGATCTCAATGACATCTCGTGTCTAGGATCAATCTATAATTCTTAATACTAATTTGTGCTTCTATTATGTTTTCCTTGAACAATTAGTGTTTATGTCTTCTTATAAACTACATTGAACTAAAACCTATTTAAAATATGACACATAAATAGTAGTAGCAAAAATCTAAACACTAAGTATCATTAGGCACTTCAATAAAGAGTAAACAGACCTTTAATGCTTACACTCCTTATCAAACCATGCCATTCTCTTAGGAAAAGCTTTTATGAAGTGTCCTATTTTATTTGCAAAGAAAACACTTCTTCTCTGTTTAGATTTGACTTTCAAATCCTTTCACAAAAGTCTTTCTTTTGTTATTGTCCTTTCTACTTAGGGACGAAAGTCTTTCTTTTGTTATTGTCCTTTCTACTTAGGTTTCTTTTATTGCTACTAAATTAGACATGTACATCACATGAACAAAACTTTATGTAACTAACTCACTCATATGATTACCACAATAAATTTGTGAGTCAAATCCTATTATAAATACTCCCTATGTTTTCTTTATGAATTTCGTTCTTTTCTTATCTTACTGATACATGCATGGTTGACACTTTCCACCATCATTATCCTTATAAAGTTCAATTCAGCCTGTTAGATCACTCCCACTTCTCATATTGAGAGATCTAAGTTTCAGAGTTATCTTCTTTGATGGCTTAGGGGTTTTTACCCTTTCGTATTGCAAAATCCAAAACCATCATCCAGACTAAACTAAATCTGGTCAGATCTTTCTTTACAATACACCCAATTGAACTTTATGACAGAACTAACAAGTGCAAACATAAATGAAGCTGCAAACTTTTATACATACTTACCTTATAATGCTTTAAGACTTTAATACAGACTCACTAATAATAATCTTAACTTTAACACTTATATTTAAGCAACCTTTGGGTGATACTTAAACACAAGCTCTTTCATTGATGCTAAATTTCTATACTTTTATGATTAGTTAAATCATACACAAATCAAATAAGAATGCTATTTTTGGGTACACATACTGTTGATTATAGTAGAAAATAACTAATCTTTTCGTATTACTAATTATATTCAATGATCCACCTATGGATGATCTCCTAAAATAATAATTGATCAATCAAACTTTAATGTCATTTATAGCATCTCTTTAATCATGATCAATTGATAAATCATATTTTTCTTTTCAATATTTATATGTAATATAATAAGGCCACTTTGGTGACTAACATATTATATACAATATAAACATTGAAAATTTAATAGATAATTTATCTTTATATTATGTTAATATTTTCATAACAAAATATATTTTATATTGTGTTAATTTTTCATAACACAAAAAAACTAACCTTTTGATGTGTTAATATTTCATAATACAATTACCCATTTATTAAAATGCAGCAGAAGTATTTTAAATAAAACATTTAAATGATATTTTAAATTAATAAAATATCAAAAAATTCTTACTATACCAACTAAAATCATATGGGTCACTAAAGAACACAAACCATACCGGCAATTCCAATTCCATATTTAACCGTCATATTTCATTTCATTTATACACAGATTTCTACTTTTCCTTTAACTTAATGGAAAATTGCACATGAACCTTTAATTATGACTTAAATGAAACTAACGTATGTCTAAACGAACCAACATGACTTTACATAGCGCACGTTCATGTTCATGCATGTCTGCATCGATAAAATTCCAGAAATCAATGCAAAGCACTTGTTTAAAACATGTCATGCATTATCGTATGCTTGATTGACTCTTTTCCATCAATTAAAATAAGACAGGAATTTCCAGAACATTAAACAAACATTCATGCATGCATCTGACGTAAACTATATGTTCGTTACGTAATCCTTTTAACACGATTCAAAAGTAACAATTCTCTAATCCAATTTGGTAAATTAAACAAATCTACTTTGGCTCTGATACCAAACGTAAATTACTTTTTTGATTTCATTTATGAAATCTAACACAAGAATCTAAATTTAATTTAATTTAACCATAAATAATTTTTTAAAGAAGAAGAAAGAAACACTAACCTTTTAATCCATGCTAAATTAGACTTGATAGAGAATCAATTCATCAATTGATTTTTCTCTTCTCTTTAACAAATTTCTTTATGTGATTTTTTGATGGAGAAGATCACCAAAATGTTCTTCCATTAATTTTTTTTAATGGTGGTTATTATTTTCTGATTGTGATAATTAAGTTTTTTTACTAAGACACCGCTATTTATATAATATTAATAGTTATGTCGTTTCACTTTTAGATAACCACCAAATATATATTTCATGAACATTTATATATTATATAAGATAAGGGATGAGGGTTATCAACACCCAGATTCTAATGTCTTTAATTGAAACCATCCATCACAGTGACATCTTCTATATTAGAATCTATAACATTACCATGAACTTAATCATTATATTAAACCAAAAGACACATAGGTCAAGAATATAAATATTCTTACACAACATTTGTGTTTTCCTTCATTCCACAGTAAACCATACACTAGTAAATCTTATTTGAATCCGAATTTTTTCTAGTTGCTACAGAACTTCCAAGTTCGAGCATTTTGTTTCTTTGTTAGTTTTGACGGGTTTGCTTCAAGACGACATTCTTTTCACTGTGGTCTTGACACAAGTGTGAATTTATTTTCACAGTGTTTCTAAAGAAGATCAAAATCATTGTAATACAAACCCGTACTCCCCCCTTATCTTTATCAAGTAATAAGTGGATACAAAAGATTTACACATGATCGCGAATACAGCTGGTTGTGTCGGTTAGTACTGACTTGAGTCAGTCAACTCTTCTAGTGAGTCTTCTTCAGCTGAGTTCTAACTAAAACACTAACAAAAAAAGGAACACATTCGCATCTTTCTTTATAGAGATCAGTTGGACGGAAAGGCGATTTCCAGGAGGTGATCATTATCTTTTTATTTCTTCAATCTCTTTTGCTTTGCATTTTATATTTATTTATCTCAATATTTTTCATTTTATATTTATAATATCTCAATATTTAATCCCACAAAATAGTATATATTCGTTCTGTAGATTTTGCAAAAGAAAAATATTATCCGGAATATGAACTCCTGACTACGTAATTTTTTTTGGGAATCTCAAAACTGTTCATGGCTTTTAATTTTGCAAAAGATATTATCAGAATTATAAACTGATAAATCCTCATCTGGTGATTATTTACTATTTTACCTTCATGGTTAGACAGGAGAGTTATGGCTGAGACACTTTTGTCGTTCGGAGTTCAGAAGCTTTGGGACCTCCTTGTCCGAGAAACTGATCGATTTGAGGGAGTGGATGAGCAACTCACTGCACTCAAAAGTGATCTAAACTTGCTTAGGTCCTTTCTGAAAGACGCAGATGCTAAGAAACATACAAGTGCATTGGTGAGAAATTGTGTGGAAGAGATCAAGGAAATTGTTTATGACGCTGAGGATGTAATCGAAACCTTTGTTCTAAAGGAAGATCTTGGAAAAAGTGGTGGAGTCAAGAAGTGTGTGAGGAGACTTTCTTGCATTGTAGGGGACCGGAGGGATGTTGCTTCAGACATGGAAGGCATAAGTACGAGGATCACCAATGTGATCCACGATATGAAGAGTTTTAATGTGCAACAGATGATTGTGAATGGCAGCAGGGATTCACAAACTCTTCAAGAAAGACAATGGGAGATGAGACATACTTTTCCTAGCCACAATGAAGGCCATCTTGTGGGTTTGGAGCAAAAAGTGAAGAAATTGGTTGGCTACTTGGTAGAAGAAGAGAGCACTCAAGTGGTCTCTGTAATTGGGATGGGTGGTATTGGTAAAACTACCCTAGCTCGACAAGTTTTTAATCATGAGATGATAAAGAAACATTTCCATGGAGTTGTGTGGGTGTGTGTTTCACAACAGTTTACACGCAAAGATGTGTGGCAAATGATCTTGGTGAAGCTTAGTTCAAAAGATGAGGAGAATGGAGCTTCAATTATGACTGAAAATGAGCTTCAGGAGAAACTCTTTCGAATGATGGAAACCAGGAAGTGTTTGATTGTCCTCGATGATATATGGAAAGAAGAAGATTGGGATAGAATAAAGCTTGTGTTTCCACCAACAAAATGTGAACCTCCGTTTGTTTCACGCATTAGACCGTCTTTTTCTAAAGTTTAGATTTATTTTTAATAAGAATATATTGCAGGTTGGAAGGTACTACTTACTTCTCGGAAGCAAGGAGTGGTATTACATGCAGATCCAAAATGTATCATTTTTAATCCAGAACTCTTAAGCCGTGAAGAAAGTTGGACACTTTTACAAATGATAGCATTTCCTGTTAAAACCACGACCGGTAACAATCTATTAGGAATATTTTTCTTTTTCAAGTAAACCATAACAACTAGAGTATCTCCAATACATATTATCATTTCGAACATTATTTTAGTGGGACCATGTCTTGACAGAATCAATATATATATTTATATATTTGATAACCTTGTGCAGGATTTAACTTTGAAGAAATGGAAGAGATGGGTAAAGAGATGCTTAAAAAATGTGGAGGACTACCATTGGCCATTAAGGTGTTGGGAGGGTTGTTAGCTGCACAATTCACATTGCGAGAGTGGAAGAGGTTATATGATAATGTTGGATCTCACATCATCGGAGGGACTAGCTTCAATGAGAGAAATATCAGTTCAGTTTACCATTTATTGTATTTGAGTTTTGAAGAGCTGCCTGTTTATTTGAAGCACTGCTTCCTATACCTTGCTCATTTTCCAGAAGATTATGAAATAGACGTGGAGAAACTATCCTATTACTGGGCTGGGGAAGGAATACCACAGCCAAAGTATTACGGTGGAGAGAGCATTCGAGATGTTGGAGAAGGATACATAGAAGAATTGGTGAAGCGAAACATGATTATTGCTGAACGAGATGATAAGACTTCAGGGTTTCAAAGCTGTCGCTTGCATGACATGATGAGAGAAGCATGTCTGCGTAAAGCTGAAGAAGAGAGTTTTGTACAAATTGTTGATCGCAACTCAACTGCAACTTCTCAACTTCCTTGTAAATCCCACACACTCATCACCCAATCAGCTTTTCATATAAAAAATCCAAAACTTAGATCTCTTTTGATTTTGAATTATTCAAATTGGAAGGCACCAGAGTTACCATTTACAAGGCTACAGCTAATGAGAGTTTTAGATCTCTCTAATGTCAAGTTTGAAGGAGGGAAGTTACCCTCTGACATTGGAAAGCTCATCCACTTGAGGTATCTGAATTTATTTTTGGCACATGTAACTCATCTACCTTCTTCTATGCGGAATCTGAAGCAGCTGATCTATTTAAACCTAGATGTAGGGGATATACTCTACATGTCCAATATCTTGAAAGAGATGCGAGAATTGAGATACCTGCAATTGCCGCTGGTATTACATGACAAGGTAAAGATGGAATTGGGCAATTTAGTAAACCTGGAGACGTTGTTGAATTTCTCGACAGAGCATGGGAATGTGAGGGATCTCCAAGGCATGACTCGGTTAAAAACTCTCTCGATCTCATTCAGGGGCGGATGTAGTTTGGACAAGCTATCTTCATGTCTAAGGGAACTGAAACACCTGGAATATCTTACTATCGATGATTCCGACCATCTCTTTTATGAGCATCTCAATAATGATGAAGAAGGGTTTGTTTTGGATTGCCTTTATCTGAGACAGCTAAAGTTGAGAATATACATGCCAAGGTTACCTGATGAGCAACACTTGCCTTCTCGCCTTACATCAATATATCTAAAAGAGTGTCGTTTGGAGGAGGATCCAATGCCCATTCTAGATAAGCTGCTTCACTTGAAAGAGGTTGAATTTCGGGGAAGAGCTTTCTGTGGGAAGAGAATGGTTTGCTCGAGGGGTGGGTTCCCTCAATTGCAGAAGCTAAGCTTAAGGAAACTAAATGAGTGGGAAGAGTGGATAGTAGAAGAAGGTTCCATGCCCCTTCTTCGTACTCTTCGTATTTTAGGTTGTGGAAAACTAAAGGAGCTTCCTGATGGGCTGCAATTTCTCACTTCCTTAAAGAATCTGACTTTCTTTTTTATGAGAGAGGAATGGAAAAAGAGATTGTCAAAAGGAGGAGAAGATTATTACAAAGTCCAGCACATCCCTTCTGTTAGATCCGAATTTTTTTGCTAAAGAGAAGTGAAATTCTTTTGAATTAGTTCGTATGTTGTGTTGACGAAATCTCTTATCAACTAGGCATCACATTGGAATATTAGTTAAGAATGAAGCTTTTGGATGGAAAGCATCTGTATGTGCCAATTGTATTTTATGCTACACAAAATGCAATGAGAATGATTTGAGAATGAAGTATCTGCGAAGTTATGTGCGATTTGATTCATGTTAATGTTTAGAAAATAAAAAAAAAAGATTCATGTTAATGATCGTAAAGCTGTTACTGATACTTGGGCGGTGCTAAAGCTGTTCGACGAAATTAACAATTTAAGTTTCTTTTGTTTGCAATTGTTAGGTTTGATTTATGTGTAATGCTGATTGTAAAGCTATTATGATGGTTTACAATTTGATCAAGCGGATGATGCGTTGAAGGTATTAGTCACGTTGCAGTGATCTCGTCGCTACTTGGTTAATGAATTCGGTTAGCAAGACTATTGGTCAAAGTTTGATTTACATTTCAACAGCTGAGGGAATCTGGAAAAATTTACTCAGTAGTTTTAAGTAAGATGATGTTCCACGGATTTATGAGATTGAGCAACGTCTTAGTTCCATTGTCCAAGGTTCTTTGGATGTTACTGCATATTACACGGAGCTGATCACTTTTTGGGAAAAATATAAGTTTTATGTTGCGTTGCCTGTGTGCACATGTGGAAAGTGTGAATGTGGTATTGTCGTTCTTTGGGAGCAACTTCAAGAACGTAGTGATAGAACCGTATTATAAAATACTACAAATAACTGAATACTGAAAAAATAGAAATGATAAGATTACACAAATAAAAGGAGGAGGATGATGAAATCGCAGAGTCGAGATATTATTTCTCTCCTTAACTCAAAATACGTCTGTAGTGCGATGGTTCTATAACGTAATGAGTCCCAGGATACAACTGCGGAAATCTTCTGACCTGCAAAGAAAGAAAACAGAAGAAAGAAGAGATTGTGAAAAAATTGTTGGTTTCAGAATATGTTGAGAAGATGTGCAAAAGACTTGTTTATAAAACAAGTTTTCAACTTCAAAAATTAAAGTGGAGAATGGAAATTAATTTTTATCATAATAACTATTGAATTTTATGTTACAAAATAATTAACAATGATTTTGTAGTTACAAAGTTCAAGTCAAAGAGATATTTTTGTTGACTCAATCAATACAAAAATCTGTAAATGATTTTTGGTAAAAAGATAATCAGTCTTTTAAACCGCAGGTCCATTTATCAAATCTCGAGATCCAAACATAAGTTTGGTCCGGATATCACTTTTCCCATTTTATACATTCATTTCTCATTCAAATAATAACTCCGATTTTGACATGTGACTACACTACTACATAGTGCTCACGGTGACGATTACATCATGCCCAAATTCCGGCATTTCCAATAGACGTCTCTATCGGAAAATCCACCCAAAAAAATGGTCAACACCACTTTGTCAAAAACGAGTTCCAACACATAGCAAGGTTACAAAGTTTCTTATGGGACTCAACGACTGTTATTAGCAAACTCGCCCACATATTCTGATGCAAAAGCCATTTCCTACTATGGTGCAGGCCTTCAACATCATCGCTCATGAGGAACGCCAAAAGAACCTGAAGCCTCCTACTCCTAACGATTTGGCAATCTTTTATGCTCAAGGCTAATCTCCTCAGCCTTATCATACTCAGGACTCTAGTGATCCTGCGTTTGTTGCAGCCTATAACACATATCAATCTAAACGTCCTCTATGCACTCATTGTGGGTTGCTTGGTCACATGGTGAATAAATGCTATCAGATTTATGGATATCCTCCTGGCTACAGATCTTCTGCTGGTTCCGGTTCTGGTATTGGATATCGACCTTCAGGAAATTGTTCTGGTAATGGCTATCGTCCTCCACAATCTCATATGGGCTCTCAGCCACCTACTTCACAATAATCAAAGTCATTCCAGTCCTCCAAGCCATCTCAACAGTCACCAAAGTTCTCTATTGTTGCCCAAGTCACTGCTGACAGTTTGAGTGAATATCTGGTCTATTCCTCGTCTTCTGCCACTGATACCGCATCTCCCGTGGATTCACCATATATACTCTCCTGAAGGACCACATCTGATCAATCAGCTTACTACTCAAGTCAGTTCTCAAAAGCTCTCAGTCCCTTCCGCATCAACCGTTACTTCCCATGGTGCTACGCCTCCTCAATCCTCTGCTGGTACCATTTCTTTTCCCTCTTTTAGCCTTTGTTTTGAGAACAGCCGCCTTACATTTCAGCATCAATGTTACTCTTCTTTGGTTAAAACCCTCCATGTTGGTGCTTGGATAATAGATAGTGGAGCTACTAGTCACGTATGCTTAGATATTTCTTTGTTCTCAGATACTAAACTTATTTCACACACTACGGTCACCCTTCCTAATGGTACTAGGGAACTCATTAGTCATATATGCACTGTGCATCTTTCTTCATCATTGATTTTTCATGATGTTTTGTTTGTCTCATCTTTTAAATTCAATCTCATTAGTGTTAGTACTCTCTTATCGCATAGTATTGCATCTGCTCATTTTTATCCTAATTTTTGCATTATCCAGGACCTTTCTCGGGCTTGGACGATTGGTAAGGGTAGACTTCTACATCTTCTTTAGATTCTCAGTCTTGATGAACTGGATTCTTCTGGAATCTGTGCTTCCGTGGTTAATGAAGGGGATCTTTGGCATCATCGTCTTAGTCATCCATCTCCTCATACACTCTCTGAATTGTCTTCTATTTTGTCTTTGTCTAAACATAGTCTTCAAAAGGATGTCCCTTGCTATGTGTGTCCTCTTGCTAAAAAAAAGCATTTACCGTTTGTATCTCATAACAATTTTTCTCAAGCTCCTTTCGATTTAATCCATTTAGATGTTTGGGGTCCTTTTTCTCAAGAGTCTATAGATGGTTTTCGTTATTTTCTTACTATAGTTGATGATTGCTCGCGTGTAACCTAGATTTACATGTTGAAATATAGGAGTGATGTTAAAACTGTTTTCCCTGCTTTTGTTACCCTTGTTAATACTCAGTTTAATACAATCATAAAGTCCATTCGGTATGATAATGCTCCTGAAGTAGCATTCATGGATTTTTTAAAGGGAAAAGGCATCTTACATTTCTTTTCCTGTGTCAATAGACCTCAACAAAACTCTGCCGAATCCAGTTCTAATTCATTGAAAGCCCTTAAAACCTCGAACCCAAATTCGAACATGAAATTTGGGATTAACTGGGACTGATTGGTCAACCCAAACACCATTAATCGCCGATATTTTGGGGCCGCCAGTCTTTTTACCGTCAGCAAAAACGGTGGTAACGATCTCATTGTAGACGGCGTTAAGCTCGTTGGAACTGGAGCCGGAACCAGCAGCCATCATTGTGAATGCGGCGTTAATTGATGCTGGAGAGAAGATGATGTTAGAGTTTCTTGCTTTGGAAGCAATTACTTCACGCATAAGTACCAAATCGGTGTCGTTTTTCTTCTTCATTGCTTCTTTCAAACTCATTGATAGAGAAGAGCTTGCGATTGCTTGTGATTTACTGATATCTTGGGGGTGTATCGAATATGGTATTTAAGGAAAATTGAGGTGATTTGTTTTTTAATGAGTTTTTGGGAGATTTGGGGTGAGTTGGGAAAGTTGTGGTGATTATTATTACATCACTCTAGAATTCCATCTAAAACCATTGGATTTGGAGTTTTATTTTTTAACTAAGAAATCTCACCAAATCACTTTAAAATCACTATAAACCTCCTAAAATCAACTACTTAAAATATTTCCAATAACAGTGGATTTTAAAGAATATTTTAAAATTACAAGTTCAACAACACTAGATTTTAATGCAGCTTTTAAAATTCATGTTTGAATAATAGTGGATTTAATATTTTAATACAAATCGCCACAAAACTCTTCAAATCATTAATTTAATACACCCCCTTTACATTTACGTAATTTGGATTCTACTCTTTCACATTTACATGCTGAAATAGAGGCTTTACTTTGGGCAATAGAATGTGTTTTGAATTTTTAACATCATGTCACTTTTGCTACAGATAGTTTTGAAGTAGTGAAGATGGTATCCAACCCTAAAGATTGGTCTGCGTTCTCACAATATATGGAAGCGTTTGAAGAATGGAAAGGATGCTACGAAACTTTCAGTCTAGAACTTATTCCACGCGTACAAATAAAAAAACGGATAGTTACAGCGATGACTTACATTGATTACACTCCACCAACCTGAATTTCTCATTTTTCTTAGGTGTTATTTTTTAATTTTTGTTAACAAAAAAAAAATATACACCCCCCTGTGGTTTCTTCTTCTTTCTATACACTCCCGAGAGAGAGGGGTACACTGTTTCCGATGATGTGCTAAGTGTTTGTATCTTCATTTTTGGATTCATCCTTAACTTTGAAAGAAAAGAACTAGCGATTACGAATCTTCAACCAATCATCTTTTCTAAGTTTTCTGCTTTCTTTCTTCTGAGCACTCACATACATTTGTCATATGTGTGTATATATATATATACATACAGAAGATACAAGATACATAGTTTCTAATCAATGAAGATAGAACTAGGGTTTTACAAATCATTGATGTGTAAGGTGTATCATTTGTTTAACATAGGGTTGGGCAAAATATCTAGAACCGAAAATTCGAACCGAACCCGATTTAAAAAATGGAACCAAACTCGAATCCAAATTTTTAAAATACCCGAATGGATCTTAGATTCATGTATCCGAAAATGCGAACCCGAACCTGATCCAAACAGAGAACCGAATGAATATCCAAAATATAGTTATATTTTTAAAAAATATTAATTAGATATATATTTATAATAACTTAAATACTCAAAATTATAATTATAAATTTGAAATTATGATTTATTTTAATATAAAATAATTGAAATACTAAAAAATTAAAATATTATAAAAAAATTATATTGTAATCGTCAAAATTAAACCAAATTTTATATAAACTTAACCATTTTATTTTTGTTTTATATTATGGATATCCAAACCCGAACCAAACCTGGATGAAACTGAACCGAACCCGATCCAAAAATAATGAATACCCAAACGGGTTCTATATCCTTAAATCCGAAAATCCTAATTTTAACAGCGTGCCGTTTTAGCCAACTGACGTCATGAAGGAACAACAAGATTTTTATTTAAATAAATGATTCAAAAATGTTCTTTCTCAGATTCACAGAGCTCAAAGACAGAAATACCCCTCGCCAAAATGATCCAAATACTGTTTTGTATCGTTAACCCCAGAGCGATTGGGCTTCTGGAATTGTATCTTAATGTCGGCCCACAAGCCCATAACTCAGGTCTTTTAGAAAACCCTAATCTAACGCTTACCTATATATTCCAAAACTGAGTGTCACCGCTAGGTTTTACTGCAACAACAATGGCGGAAAGAGGTGGAGAACGCGGCGCTGAGAGAGGCGGTGACCGTGGTGGTTTCGGACGTGGATTCGGAGGACGTGGAGGCGGAAGAGGCGGTCCAAGAGGTCGTGGAAGACGCGCAGGACGACCAACAGAAGAAGAGAAATGGACACCAGTCACCAAACTCGGTCGTCTCGTAAGAGACGGTAAAATCCAGAAGCTAGAGCAGATCTATCTCCACTCACTCCCAGTAAAGGAGTACCAAATCATTGATCTCCTCGTCGGACCTACGTTGAAAGACGAGGTGATGAAGATCATGCCTGTTCAGAAACAGACAAGAGCTGGTCAAAGAACAAGGTTCAAGGCTTTTGTCGTTGTCGGAGATGGAAATGGACATGTTGGGTTGGGAGTGAAATGTTCGAAGGAAGTTGCAACTGCTATTAGAGGTGGAATCATTCTTGCTAAGCTTTCTGTTATTCCGGTTAGAAGAGGTTATTGGGGTAACAAGATTGGTAAGCCACATACTGTGCCTTGTAAGGTTACTGGGAAATGTGGTTCTGTTACTGTTAGGATGGTTCCAGCTCCAAGAGGTGCTGGTATTGTTGCTGCTAGGGTTCCTAAAAAGGTTCTTCAGTTTGCTGGTATTGATGATGTCTTTACTTCCTCCAGAGGATCTACCAAAACCCTCGGAAACTTTGTCAAGGTTTGATCTTGTTCCTTATTGCATTGTGTAATTTAGTTAGGCATTTGCTTAGTCTGTGATATAGACTTCAGTGTATCTCTGTGATTCTTAGTTTACTTGAACTTGTAGTTGTTGATGTGATTGTGAATGTCAGTTGCAGTTTGTAGAAGATTAGTATAGATCGATTGCTTAATTATCTTTGATTGATTGATAATGGGTTTGATGCTTTGTTGTTGTTATGAAAGTTATCTTGCAATAGGGATAATAGTACTCGTAGTTGCTCTATGTGAATGATATGATAAATAGTTTAAAAGTTTATGTCTTTTATGATTTTGTATTTTGTACAATGTCAATTTGCAATTTGGGTTATTGATGTTTGTTGTTGTTTGTTACCATACAGGCTACATTTGACTGTCTTCAGAAGACATACGGGTTCCTTACACCTGAGTTTTGGAAAGAGACGAGTTTCAGGAAATCGCCATACCAAGAGTACACTGATCTCTTGGCAACTAAGCAAGATCTTACGGTCAAAGCTATCACCGAGGTTGAAGACCAAGCTTAAGTTTTGTACCGACTTCATGAGGTTGTGTATGATCGGTTAAGACTTGGTTTTATTATAGGTTTGGTTGGTTGGTTGCAAATGCTTTTTCCTTATGTTTTTTCTTCTTTGGCCTGTCGATTTTGATATCGGAGATTTTTGTTGAAGGACATAACTTTTCTAGTGCTGTCTTAATACATTTTCCGCTCGTCGGTCAAATTTACTGAATAGCATTTTCAATAACTTGGCTTTTTAATTTAAGTTTTATCTTCAAAGTAGTTTAGAAGATTCACTGCATTGTCTGACATTCAGTTTTCGTATTTGTTAAATTTGAATTAACCCCAACCAATTTATCAAGATACGCAATTTTTTTGTTGTTTAGTATTTTGGTGGAATTTGACTTATACACGGCATACAACTTTTCATATTCAACGACAACTCTATGGGAGACCGACCAACTTACGAAAGAAATATTAGTCCAATAGTTGTTGAAGTTGAATGATATAGCCCAAGTGATGTTGAGCATGACCAATTTTTACACCTTACAAAAGGAGGGACCATGGTAGACAAAGTTAACTAAGAAGACATCCAAGTTGTTTATTCTTTTAGCACTTACACACATAGGTCTCGTGTTGCTATGCTAGGGGTAACCAGCCATACGTCCCCGGTTCAACTTGTCAGGGCACCGTTTTGTGGATCTTTCTTCTTGGAAACGGGTGTTGTACCGTTAGCTTTTGATAGAACGATGGGGTAAGGAACATCAAAAATCGTTTCTCACCATTACGAATAGAACCGTTCGTTCCATTGGATAAATTGACAATAGTAAAATTATATTTATAATTGTAAATTTTTTTTTTTTTTTTTGGTAAAAGTTAAATTTTATACCATTTTAATTTTTGACAGAATACCACAGATACAACAAAGAACAACAGAATAATGAAATCTACAAACAACAATACGAAAACCGACTAGAAACAATCAAAAACATAACAAAATAAGGAAAATAAATTAAACAAGATTAAGAACTGAGCAAAGCGTAACAGTAAAGCAGCAATCACATGCCAAAGCGGAGACCATCACGTATATGCCACAGCTCCGAAGAACTGGAGTCCTCATCATAGTATCTTTCAAAATCCGTCGGAGAAGCTATAAGTGTTCTTTATAATTGTAAACTGTTCTCATAACTTATAATAATATATTTTTAGAACAATGCGTATGGGTATCTCCGATTTTCTAATTAATATTCTTAATTTTCAAAAAAAAAAAAATTTAAACATACCAAAGCAAAACCCTAATGGAGCTAAGTAAAAAA
This sequence comes from Sisymbrium altissimum, assembly GCA_900406495.1. Lineage (NCBI taxonomy): Eukaryota > Viridiplantae > Streptophyta > Magnoliopsida > Brassicales > Brassicaceae > Sisymbrium > Sisymbrium altissimum. The sequence continues at coordinate 46,220 of OVBI01000572.1, read as the reverse complement.
GAAAAGCAAAACCGTCAAACTATAGTTTGACAAGCAGGGCACGACATGGCACAACTCTTCTGCTCTTCTTCTAATAGTGCTTTTGGAATTTGATGGTCACGTAAGCTTTGACCAAGTAAGGCTGACCATCATTCCTCATACACGTAGCGAGCTTGGAAGAGATCAAAGCGGATATGCGTTTTCGGACCCAATTGTTTACCTTTAGCGCTGACTTGTCCAAAACGGAATCTATGTCTAGAGATTCTAGACCAGAGGGGATCTCGTATCTGACTTTTGTTAGAGGAGAGAAGAATTTGTGTCTTTGTATGGTTTCTTCTCCATCAGGATTCCTGTGAACGCTTTGTCGGAATCTTCTAACTATGATAGAGATTGAGCTCAAGGTGTCTTCTGATATCTCCAAGGGATGAACGCTGACATCGCACTCTAATTTCAGTAATTCCATCGTACCAAGAGGACAGCTCGATGATTTTTTTTGTTAGGGGTTTTAGAATTGTGCCCTAGTTTGTTTACTCGAGGTTTACTTTTATAGTCAAGGAAAATTTTCCAAATCTAGTCAACAGTTTTTTTCTTTTAACTAAGGACATATTAAAAAAAATAGAAATAGCCAATTATTAAAATAAAAACTTTAAAGTTCCGAACTAATATACATCTTTAACAAAATACATTATTTTGCATCATTGAAATTTTTTCTGAAGTTGTGGTATTTCTAGAACTAGAACTTGTTTTTATATTATATGTTTTTAACTAATTTGAAAGAAAAATACTTTAATTTGCCTAATCAAATTGATGACTTACAAACTAAGAGCACTATATGGAAAAGAAGATCAGAGGCACAAAGAGCACTTTTGCTCTTCCTCCATTCTATTGAGAAAAGGTATTTTCTTCTTTGAAAGAAAATTTGAGTACTTACACATTTTGCACAGTTACATTTCTTCTTGCAGTAACTGAAAAATATACATCTTAATCTAAGCAAGAAGACTGTACATGCTTTAATGCTTTCCCCCCAAAATAGTTTCCTAGAGAGTTTATAGGGGTTTCAACTGAAGAAAATGAAAATAATTCCAAAATCAACTTTACATCTATTTTTCTTTCAGTGAGTGAGTATTCCCATTTACCATTGGCTCCTTTTGGAGCTGAGCTTCTTCGACAGAAAATTCTTCTGCTTAAACCTCTTTGACCAATTGGAGCCAGAGTGATTCAACGAGCACGTCGCATCATTAATTACTTCACTTGCGACAACGTTCTAGTTCCGTTTGTGGAGTTCGATCATCTTTGGGGTAAGATGCTCTGGTGAAGAAGCACTGGGACATGGCTTACTGTCAGGTTCTTGACCAGATTCATTGCCCTGAAAGCCCCATAACTCTTTAGCTATGGCATCCCCTTCCTCTGTAAAAACAAAGTAGAAAGATGTAAATCTCTCATCATTTAATCAAGTGAATCAAACAAACCAATGGTCTGAATTCAAACCTGGCTTCAACTTCTCAGGATCTGGTAACTCTTGATTTGCGAAAGGAGTACTGCATTCACCTTTCGTCGATGGTTTCTGAGAGTGTAATGGTATTTGCGAGTATACACTATGCAACTTTTTATGTAACTCTTCCATCTTTCCTGCCATTTCATCAGCTCTGTCCATGTCTATAAGCACCTGAAAGAAACTGATTTATCAAGCACCAACCGTACTGTGAACAGAAAAGCTTTTTTGGTTATAATTGATCTAACCTGAGCGGGATGTTTTTGGAAAATTGGCGCAAATCTCTGCCGGCAATACTCACTAAAAAGCAGAGTAAGAAGAATTAATGGTATGGTGAAACCCGAAGCAACCGTTGATAGCTTTAACCCGAAAAAACCCAAAGCTATAATCTGCGTCAGTATCAGTGAAAAGATTGTTGTGTTGTGAAAGATAGGCCAGTATTGTCCCCCGCTTTCGTACTTTGTTATATACACGTTGAGTATCTGCGAAAAAGAAACAACTATGTTATGGCTAAAAAGGTCCAAAAAGATCATGACTTAATACATGAGCCTTGCCACTACCACTGCTTCTTAACACTCCACATGACTATTATCATTGCAGAAAGATATGCTTTACGAGCACAAACCCAACTTCCATCTAGTATGAAAACATGCAGTAACAGTCACGGAAAGTAAAGCAACCTATTCAGTTCACAAAGTAACTAAAATCTAGAGCTTTTAAAAGAGCACAAGAACAGTTTAGAATTCCATAAGTTATTAAGCGCATCATTGTGGGGGTCTCGACTATTGTTAGCCAAACTTTCACGAATTGAATACACTTATACAAATCCGTTATGATAATTTAAATGATTATCTGTGATATTATGGAAAGATATTAGAGAACACATGGATTGCAGACTTACCTGATTTTTGTATACCAGATATGCAAGGAAAAAGTATATCAGCAAAAACGGCAGAATTAGTGGCGCTATCACAGAATTGGTGAAACCTAGGAGCCCAAACAAAAGCAGCCGAGGAATTTCGGTATGATATGGGAACCTAAGTGTTTCATATGAATCATCCTTGTTCTTGACAACGACTTTTCCTACCAGATGCCAGATAAGAGCCATAGGTTGCATTATTTCACAAGCTAAACTGGCCCAACCAGATGTGAAACAATAGGTCATGAAGAAGCCAGCCTGCATAAATAGTTGAAGCAATGTTCAGAATCAATGAACATATTCATTTGTGCTAAAGATGAAACATGACAAGGTGCTCAAGCTATGGAGGTGTAAACTGTAAAGTAACCAGGAAAGCTCAATCCACACTGAGCGAAATTCCTCCAATGGCCTAAAGGTTCTCTGATATTTAGTTTATCATGGAACTAGGAAAACATTTTTTTTAAAAAAAAAATCTCGAGCAAGAATGTAATCAAACTAATGTTCAGCTGACAGTAGATGCTTGCACAATGGCAAAAATTCGATTTTTTTTCATTTTTTAAATATTTTTGTGGAATGTAAAAGGAATACGGGTTCATTACCTGTGTCGGTACTGCTCTTGCAAGTTGTGCAGGTATGTCTCTGACACTAGAAAATACATTCAATTGCCTGATAACAGACCCGGATAAAATATTCACGAAGAACACATTCCAAATGGTAAAATATAAGACTTTGATGCATGCACTCTTCTTCCTTAGACTTCGTGCAATACATCCCTCCAAGGTTGAAAAATACATCATCAATGGTGGAACGGCATAGAAAAAAAGAATCAAGATCACACTGGGTAAGTAACCAGTGATGACCTGGTTTATAAAGCTCCTGCAAAATGGTTTAAATGGTCGATTAACTTAAAAGATGATATAGCAAATCAAGTAGATAGATATTTGGTTTCTCTTAGATTGTTTTTCTTATGGTTTATAATATATGTATATATACATGCGTAAAGGACCTGCAGAGTACTTACTTCTTCAAGATGCCTCTTAGAAAAGGAAATGCATGTGACAACTGTTCTAGTTGAGTCAGCCCTTGAATGAAGGTAACGGGAATAAGAAAGACAAACATGAAGGCAATTGCACCAACAAGAGTTGCTATTCGACGTATCCAAAGTTGCCGATAAGGTATGTTGAGATTCCTCCAGTACACATCGTGAGGTTCTGGAGCTAAGTCCGTCACCCATAACATAGGATTTGATGATTGTAGAACCTCTGAAATAACGAGGGCATCGTAGCGTGTTTTGAAAAACACAAAAGCAGCTGGACGTTCCTGCAAATGAGCAGAACATTGTCTGGCTTTAGTTAATACTATATTTTGACTTTCAAATTAATCACTGCTACTTATAAGATTAGGGAAAGTCAGAAGAATTCCTTACTTGCTCTGTCGTTGTCATAGTCAACTCACCAAGCTCCATTCCTTTCACACTGTCACCCTCATTAGAGAGGATATGAAAAGAATTTGTGGCTGTAGGCCCTCCACAAAAGGTGCATGGGGTCAAACTCGGTTTACAACTGATTTCAGGAGAAATATGTTTTAGACTCTGGCACATCCTCTCTGCATCACGCTGAGACAGAAATTGAGATAATATAAATGTCAAGCTTTTTTTCGGACACAATACTGAATCTCAAATATGTTATCACAAGCGCACACAATCCACATATCATTAAACGCAAATTTCTGACTACTTCTGTTTTGATTCCACGTGCTGACTAGATAAACAGAGAGAAATTGATGAATGAAAGCGCTATAGATAGGATACAAACAAAGCTTCTCTATAAAACTATACTCCAAGAATATGCATAAACGGTATCCCCGTTTAGCTCATACTCGAACTTATTTAACCATTACATTCATTGTTCGATGTAAGATCATCAATCTCTGAACATAACCTTTTAGAACATTTAAGCAGCACACTATACTTGAGAAGACAGAACCATGAAGTTTTGCACTAACTACGGAAGCTATCAACCAAAATGAATACTGGAAGAAGAAGAAACACATAAAGCAGGCAGAATTTTCAAATCATTTTCACAAAAAGCAGTAACAGCTTTTTTTGTTAAACAGAATCTAGGTGAAAGTTCTAATCTGAAAAGATATAAACTAAGAGGAAGATGGCTGAATAATATCTTAAAGTCCAACAGACAATAAAAGAAAAACACGACTGACTGGTCCCAGGAGAATACGTACCAGCAGTCTCTGAATGATTCCATTATGGTAAACCATTTGGTGGGACAAATAGCTTGATGAATAGTAATTTGTGAAGTATTTGCTCAGTGTGTCGCTGTAAGATTGCTCAGGAGACCATGGAATAGCACGGATAAGAACGGTAAATTGACTTGGCTTTGAGGCAGAACCAGTAATATGTCCAAGCCTCATTTTGGCTATGGTCCTATACTCCTACAGTAAAGAAAAATGTCTAAGACGAGGAAACGAAAACTGAAAAGATAATATAACGAGGAACCAGGAGTAAGGAATTAAGTATGCAAGGGTCCTCACAAAGTAGAGAAGAAGGCATGCTGCTGAGGTTATAATGTAAAGTGCAAGACAATGAACCCACAGCCTGAGAGTAAATAAAAGTTACAAACAAACAAAACCAGCACTTTACATTCTTTGTCGTCGAACTAACAGAGAAAGAGATGGAAATCAAAGCTACACATATCAAAAGCAATATCACATTACCATTTTGAGCCTTCTTTAAGATTTTCAATAGTGAACACTTCGGATGACTCCAAATGAATTTCCTTATGCACCATCGGTTGCCCATAATAATTTACAGGCAGCACAAAGGCAATGCAAACAACAGCAGTAATAAAGAATATACGAATGCTGCAAGAAAAAGAAAAAAACAGCCAAACTAGTTATAGTTATGAAGAAAACGAAACTGTAGAATAAAACCAAAGAAGCATTTGGGAGAAGAGTTTGTTCAGCAACCTGAAAACGACCATCCTAAGGAAAACCACAGCATCAAGACCAGCAGCAGCTAACAACTCATCTTCACTAGTTTCCCATGCTTTCACAAGCCAACTTGGAGAAGGCACAAACCTCTCATACCAAAAAGGATCATAACGTCTAGCACCTCCACAAACAAGCCTTCGTCCAAAATAGACACAGTAATTGGACGGCTGTTTCCTAAGTATTGAATAAAGTGACAGAAGCACAATGCATATCGAAATATTGATTCCAGCAGATGTTAAAAGCGCTGAAATCTCCATCTCAACCTCAACCTCCCCTCCTCACTAAAAATTGCAGGCAGAGAAGAACTTCATAAGCGTATTAACTCGATGGTCCACCAATCAATACACACCGAGGATCTTAGATCCGCAAACAATCTGTAAGGAAAAAATCAGAAAAATACTTAACCTTCAGAGCTCATAAGATCTTAAACATCTACGTTGCTTAAGGAGAGACTAATCTCATAATTGGTCAAACGTCTATATCAAATCGTACAAGCCAACAATAAAGAGGACTGATGCATTGTTTTATCTATTATGCTTAACTTCAAATCCATATCTTGACGGTTATGATTAAACCAATATCCTCAACAAGAGACTCAAATCCAATTGTTACGCTCGAAGTTACATGGCCTAAACTCTAAAGTATTACTTACGATTGAAGATAAACATCACAACAACATGAATAAAGAGATAACCAGATTCGACTACAGAGCCACAGAGATTCTGCTTCCCCTAAGAACAACACAATCGCAAAATCAATCAAATCTAACTACGATACGATTCCTCCAGAAACCAATACGAAGTGAAAACAAACAAAAGAACGAAGAGATCGTCGCTGTGACTTACATGGATAAACGCCAGAAACTTTGGTTTGACTTGAGAGAAATCGATTGCGCGAAAGAAGAGGATTCAGAAACCCTAAGAATTCGCAGAGAAGAGAAGAGAGAAACAAAAATAAAATAAATGAAAAAGAAATAAAAATGACACCAAATTGCTTTGCAATTCCAATCCCGCGAAGAGTTCGCGTTCCAGTTCATATCTTAAGCAAACATGAATATCATTAAAATAATTCAAATAAATAAATGAAAAAAAAGTACGATAATATTATTAGGCGAGGAATGCCACGCTGTGTGTGGCCGGTGTGAGGCGGGTGCGACTATTACGCCACGTGTCGGGACGATAATGGTTGATGCATGAAGGTTTGCTACTATGTGAGAGCGACTACTCTGTGGTCGAAGTTATGATGACCGTTGGATTTTGATATTGAGGTAAGATAGCGACACGTGTGTACTATAATCATTGTGCATTTATGGCGTGAATCTTTTTTTGTCTTCGATAATTCAAAGTGTTAGTTAAGACTGTTATGTGTGACTGCGGATGGGGGGAAAAAGGAAAGGTGAAGGAATCTTGGATGTTCATGTGTTTTTCTCGCTGTGAGTGAGTGTGTGAGGTATGCATGAATTTAAGATAAGCGTTAAATTTAATACCACTATTATTGTTGAATAGGTATCTTTCTTGTGAAAGTAACATGTACGAATATCAATTAAAATATATTTTCATGTTATTCCATTTGTTTCACAAGTGTTGTTTTAAGCTTTTATTTTTGTTTTAATAAAAAGTACTGGTTTATGTTTAAAATGCAGAATTTGAATATATTTTTCAGTTTAAAATCTATTAATTTAATGTATTAATTAGAGAGATTATTTTTTGTCAACAATATCTCTATATTATTATTTAAGAAGTACATTTTTAAAAATACTAGAAAAAATAATTTTATTTACAATTTATGCCATTGACTTAATTAACAAGAAGTGTTTGGTAACTAATTTAATTCAGGATAAAATTGGAATAATCAGCTGAGTCAACTCAGTTTATGACCCGTATTAATCAAATAAATTTTGAATAAGAAAAAAAAAAATCATTGTTGAAACCAGATCTTTTCAAATCTTTTGGGATATTAATTTAAAAATTTCCACAATGTTTTTAGAGAATCTAGAAGTTTAAGGGATGTTTGGATCGGAATAAATTTACCTCTTTGGTTTGATTAATTATTGATTATGTTTTTAAAATCTAAACAACCGAAGAATCTTTGGTAATATATTTTCTTATATGGTAAGTTAAAAGAAAGTTACTTCTTATGCATAAACAGATTTGATAGTTTAGTTATACAATTAAAATATATTTGAAAATATTTATCAATCACATAATTTGGTAAGATATGATGAATAAGAAATTAAAGTATTGGTTTCTTTAAATAGATTCTCACACTTTAATTATTTAACTGTCTCCAAAAATTTCGCAAAAAACTTAGTATAAAATTAATAAAATATTTCATAAATGTCTATATAAATTTATAGGAGTGTAGAGACATATTTAAGATGTACAGCTGATGATAAATCATAAATGTATATTTGGTTCTGAGTTTTTCTTGAAGACAAATGAAACAAATCATACAAAATGTCCAAAATGGATGTGTAGTAGAGAGAAAGTTTTAAATTAGATTAATATGGTTTAGGATAATTAACGACATACTTAAAAATTAAGTAATAATCTTTTTAAATACAAAAATAAAACAATATAAACACAACTCCTAAATTAACTTTCCAATATTCATATATTAATTTAAATTTGATAATCATTAACTAGAAATAAAAAAATATACAAAATGCTTACTAAATTTTTAATTCATAAAAATTTCTCTGCATAAACGCGGGTTAAAAGTCATGCCATTATTTTTGTTTATCAACAAATTTTATAGTAATTTTTGCATTTTCTTTCAATATTTATTATTTCTTAACTACCTAAATTTAGGAAAGATTCTAGGATTTTATTCCAAAATTTTAGGATTTTAATTTCCAAAACTGTTGACCAATTAAAAAAAACTACTATAAAATCGGTTCTTTCAATATTTGTTCTTTATCGTAATATTTTTAAATCCAATAAAATTATTTTAAATTTAATTTAGTAATACAATTTTTATAAAATAAAATTTATTGTTTTTTTTAAAAACAAATTGTTATTTTGTGCAAATACATATTAAAAACCTTAACCCCGCACTTCGTGCGGGTAAAATCCTAGTAAAAATTGAATTGGAAAGTGAAACCAATGATATAAAATATGTATGAACAATAAATGATGGTAAAAAAACAATCTAGAAAATAAATTACTTTTTGGATTCAAATCTAGAAAATAAATTACTTGGATGCATTATTGATAATTAAGAGCCTCAGATTTTAGTGTATGACTGGTTCGAATACACTACAAAAAAACATGTTTATAATAACGACTATATTCGTCCAAAATTTGTTGTAAGTAACGTATTATAACGAATAATAAATCATTGTTAAATAAGCGTCGTAATGCTCAAATCATCGTAAATATCTTATTTGTCGTAAATACATTATTGGACAAAAATTAAGATTCTAACTTACCAGGAAATCACCAATCCTGGCAGCAAACATGTAAATCTGCTGAAACAATATCGGAGGTTCCTGACTAGGAGAGACTACATAGACATCGAGTCCACTCATGCCACCATCGTAAATTATTGCAATTTTGACAATTGTAAATTCGCCGAAAACCTACAAATGGTATATCTATGCTAAATTGATGGTTATTTAAGAACAAAGTAACAACAGTTTAACATTATCTCCTTTATAACGATTTTACTAAGAGTCCATCCTAAATTTATTGTAATTTAACAACATTTTTACGATGAATCTATCATAGATTAATTCTAAATTTACAATGAATTCATCATAAATTCATTATAAATTTACAACAATTTTACGATGAATCCATTGTAGATTCATTGTAAATCATTATAATTATTTTTTTTTTAAAATTCTAATTTATTTTAAATTTAATTTAACATAAAAAAAAATATATATATATATATATATATATATATATTGTTTTAAAATTTCATTCATATTTTTAAAAATTTCATGAAAAATAATCTAATTATTATTTTTAATTTCACTTATCTTATATAACTAATCAAATAAATAGTAATTACATTTCTACTCTAAAAATATAATTAATTATATACCTAATCTAATTAATATCAATTTTGTCCATATAATTCAACACATATGTTTTTTTTTAAAATGTAGAGAGAAAGAGAAATTTTTTGAAGAGAGGAGTTAGAGAGATAGTGAACTGGGGAATGAACAATAAAAGTAGAAGATCTGATATTTTTATATAGATTTTTTGGGCGTTGTAAATTTATTGTAAATGTATGATGAATTTACGATGAATCTATTGTAAATAGATCACTAATTGTTTTCATTTTTTTAGAAAATGTTTTACTTTTCCCACTTTAACTTCACAATAATATATTTATCACATGAATGTTATGATAAGGTGTCATCATTATAGAAATTTTAAATCTCAAATAATTTTTTTTACATATATTACATATAATGCCATTATATTTTTTATAACTGATATTAATTTATTGATAACTAGAGGGTTTCCGCGCTTCGCGCGGATTATTATTTATTTTTATTTGTTAATTTATTAATTTGTATGCTATTTTTATTTTTGTTTTAATATTACTGTTGTTTTATTATTTTTATAGAATTTGACATAATTAACGTTTCAATCTAATCTTTATTATATTGTTATGCATGTATTCCATATTTTTCTTTTTTGGTATTTTCCGTATTTACATAAAAGACTATTTTAGAAGGTGATATATTAATATAATTTACATTTATTTAATAATTATTTTTTGTTTTTGGTTTTTTCACTTTGATGAAATATTGTTAGTTGATTATTTGTTATAATTTCTACATTTGTGATATATTGAAAAAGTTGCTTAAAGTCATATTTGTAACCATAAATAATTATTATTGTCATTGTTAACTTTTTATATATGTTTTTAGAATAAAAAATGTTGCGCCTATCTTATTCTGTACCAGCCTATCACGTTCATGTTCGAGAATTTTGTGAATTTCGTTCTTGTCTCACTTCCAGTTAAATCCGTCATGATTTTTCATTTGTTTTTCATACTTTTTGATGCTCTTATTTTATGTCATTTTTGTTTGTCATGTTTTTTCATTTTCTCTTTTTATTTATTTTTGTGTTTTTTGAAATTTTTTGTTTTTACCATATTTGTGTTAAATCACGTCATGATTTCTCATTTGTCTTTTCTACTTTTTATGCTCTTGTATTATGTCATTTTTGTTTGTTATGTGTTTTTACTTTTCTATTTTTTTTTTTCATTTCCGTGTTTTTTTGTTAATTTTTGTATTTTAGATTTAAATTCATATTGTGATTTTTTTACATTTTTTTTCTTTTTATGTGTGTTTATGAGCTTATGTAAATATAGTAATTAAATATGCTATAATGCAATTGAATATAAGAAATATTGAGGTATTAAAATGGGTGGGTATTAAGATGTGTGGATCTTAAAATGGGTGGGTGGATATTAAAATGAATTGATTAAGCTGATGTGTCATGTGTTTAGAAATCATTTGTTGAGATGGCTTAAGGAGAAGAGAGGAAATATAACTTTATATATATAGATTACTATTATAGAACACAAACTATGATATATCTCATGAACTCTAATTAAAATGAACATTTATTAATTTATACAATATTTATCATATATAATTTAATTATATATTTTATCAATATAATTAAATAATTTTATATAAATATAAATATATATATATATATATTTCAGGTTTATTAAATAATTTTTATATGAAAAACTGGTTATTCACTTCAACTTAAATTTATTAGTTCAAACAACAATTATATCGTTTCAATATATTATATTTACATAATTTTATATTATAATTTTTTATTTTTTATTTTTCATATATAAAATATAAAATATTTAACATAAATTTTATAAACAATTGTACTTTATTAATATTATATTAAGTAAAATTATGATATAATAATAATAATATACACTGCTTCTAAAAATTGCAACTTAAAGACAGTTTCAGTATATAATAAAAATTATTAATTTATATTAACTTACCGTAATTATGAGATACATTTATCATATATAAATACATTTATTATAAATTGCATTAAATGTAAATATAATTCAAAGATTTATCTGTTAGTTTCTAAAATAAACCAATATAAATATTTGATTTTTATTTATACCAATCAGTAATAAAGTTATTGTAATAAATAATTATTCATTTCTAAACAACTTAAAAATAATATATATTAAAATAAATAATCACCAATTTAATTAAATAGACATATAATAATTTTATTTATGTTTATTCATATCAATTTAGTAATAAATTTGGATATAAATAATACACCCAATCTTTTACTCAATGATAAAAATCATTAATTTAGAAAAGTTATCCCATATATAGTGTATATGATTTAATTATTTTTACTAATATACAATTTTGAAAGATTTTTTAAATATGTTTTTATTGATATAATTAGATTTTTATTTTTTAGTATAAATCGTAAACTCTATGTTGGTGATCTACTATTGAAAAAGTGTTAGTCGGTTTAAAGATCAAATTTTATAATTTTTACTTTAATTATTTAATTTATTATCATTATTATTATTTTTATTTTTGGAATAAACATTATGATAAATCATTTATATAAGATGATAAGATTTATTCAATGATAAAAAGTTGATTAATCAGGCTAAATCATTTTCTATATAAGGTTATTCAAGATTATTCATAAAAATTCATAATCATTTATATAAATCATATAATTTTAAAATTATATTATTTAATATTATTTTCAAGAACAGAATTATATATAATAAAATATTTGTATAGACATCTCATTCTGCAAAAGACGTGAATTACTACCTAGTTAGTGAATATTTGATAATATAAAGGAGTCTTGAAGTTTACTAAAATTAATGAGTAAAAATCGTATAATACATTAAAAACATGAAGAATGAATATATATAGGCAGCAAAATTAAAATAAAAATAAAAAGAATATATAGAGACAAGAATGACACAAGGAATGACAAATGAGACATCAAAAATATAAAGAGGTTTAAATTTGACGATTAACATCAATAGATTTTGCTCAAATATTTGTCAAGTAATTTGTCAACAATAACTTGGTAAGCTCTTTCTGTCGGATGGTAACTATCCCAAAAAAATATAGGCCGAAGAATTAGAACACGTGAATGGATTCAATGAGTTACACAAATAAGATATTGCGAGAGTGCCTTTACCACAACATCCTCTGTCAGCTACCTCAAAACCTGAAAACATAAAAAAAACAAAAATTCTTCAAGGTTATATAATACAAATGAAAAATTATATATATATAAAAAGTGCACTTACCGTATTTTTTAGGGTGTTGGATCATGTCAAAAAGAGTATCATAAACATCAATGTAGAGGATAACACCATCTAATTCTTTATCTAAAGAATCCAATGCTGGAGAAAGTCTTGAATTGAATTGTTTTGCCATATTGTTTAAAGGCTGATTACATCTTCTTGTAAACAGACCTCCGAACACTGTTCGTTGAAGTGGTACACATCCAACGGGCACTGCGCTAAACACTCCAATTTTTCTAGCTCCAAGCTTGTGTAATTCCTAATATTATATAGAAGATAGTTAGTTTTAGATATAACTCTATTATCATTTGATTTATGTATATAAGTCAATTTAAGATACTTACTCTTACGAATTTGACTGCCGAGTCAGCCAAGAAATTAGCATACGAAGTACGATTATATCTATGAGATCGAAGCATAAAAGTGTGAGCAAGATCATTGCTACTAGAAACCACGAGAAAAAAACTGTGGTCCAAAATATTTTGAGCTTTTTTTTCTCCAAAATGTTGCTTGATTGTTGATATATATTGTTTGAAATATGTCAGCTGATCCCATACTGATATCACTTGCTACAGAAAAACAAAATCATAGAAAATGTATGTTATAATATGAAGTTCATATATTGACGATGAAAATATATTATAACGTACCATCATCTTAGCCGTTAATGGATCGTAACCAGTTCCTCCAGATGCAAATGTTACACCTTTAAGAAGATCTTCGGGCTTCAAATTCGGGGTCATATATGCTGGCAGTGTCTTAGCTAATCCCAACTTTTCCGCTGAAATAAAATTGGTTAAAGCCAAATGTGTCATGATATAAAAATAGCTTTAAGTTTATCTATAAAAAAAAAAAAAAAAAAACTGCAATTCGTTACCAATAAGATCAGAGGGAACTCTTCCATCAGAAAATCTTCCAGTGGAGAGGCCACCGGGAAAGTCCTTGCCGTAGGGAGGAAAGTTAGACTTTAGAAGAGTTGGGAGTCTATTATTATTACCAGTATCCATTATGGAATCTCCAAAAACTATTAGTGCTGGGATTGTTGTATTATTTCTTTGCTTCGCTGCATTAGTTTCAACTGCTATTAATACCAAAGCGAGCCAGAACATTTGAAGCTTCATTGTCTTCTTTGAGTTATTTACTTTCCTGCTCGAGATTTGCTTGTGTTTTTTACAATTTTTTAAGACATGCATACCTTTATATATTGTTTCAGATGGTTGGACTTCTAAAAATATATCCTACGAACAATAATTTGTTACACCCGATGCTGTCTCTAGTTAGTTATTACTTATATGATGGTTCGTTTCTAACATAACAAAGTTTAATTGTTTTCACAACTTCAATATACTATGTTTAGAATTTACACAGTATTCATAAATGTAACCGCAAATTTTTCAGAGCCAAACTGACATTAAATTTGAACATGCATGGATTACTAGCTTTATAAAAAATTATTCCAATTATGATCACTCCAAAAGAAATTTTCCTTTCTTTCCATTTTTCCCTTTTTCAGCCCATAAAATGAACTAGGAATGGGCATTCGGATTAGTTTCCGGATTAATTCTGGTTTGGGTTTTGAAATACCGAAAAAATGACCTCATTTGGATATTTCAAAATTTTGGTTCAGTCTCTCTTCGGTTTTCCTCGGATTCGGTTCAGTCTCTCTTCGGTTTTTTTCGAATTCGGTTCAGGTTTATTAAAAAGTTTAAAATCTGTTTAGATCCAAAATACTTTCTATTCACATTCTCATTCGGATTTCGAAATCCAAAATACCTATTTAATAATGATATATAGCTTTTTTAGGATAAAATCATATTTGAAAAACTATTATTATGAACAATAATTCAATGAAATGAGTAAAATCAAATTGGTAAAATATCAAAATGAAAACAACACTAACATTGTTTAAAATAAAATGTCAAAATGTAACAAAAACCAAAATATTCAAACTTCAAATGCAAATTTCAAACCGTCAAGCTAAACTTGAAACAATTAATCCAAAACTTCAATTCTCTGCAACACTTGCATTCTAAAACTCTGAAAAAAAAAAGACAGAGAAAAAATTAAAATATGAAATACACAATTAAACATAAACTAAATAAAAATATATAAATATATTTCGAAAACAAAAAATAGTTGAATTTGAATAAAATTTGGTTAAATTTTAAAAATTATAACTAAATATTTTTTGGTATTTAGTTTATGAGTTATTTTATCTTAAAATAACTGATATCTTCAGTTTATAATTATATTTGAGTATTTTAAAAATATAATTATATTTTGGATACCTATTCGATTTTCGGTTCAGTCCAGATTCGAATTTTTAAATACCAAAATTTAAATTCCATTCGGATATACTATCGATTCCAGATTCGGTTCGGTTTCGAATTTTTAAATACCAAAATTTAAATTCCATTCGGATATACTATCGATTCCAGATTCAGTTCGGTTCTATTTTCTCAGATAAGATTCGGTTCTTGGATATTTTGCCCATCCTAAAATGAACCACTGTTAATATATTTTTGTTAATTTGCATAAATTTCCTCTTTATATTCGCTCTTGAAATTCAAATATCATGGCCAATGGTGTTTGCTAAGCATATAACCACAACAAAAAAAACAAACCCATAAACCAACAGAGGATGAACGAAATCAGTGTGATATATTACAAATGCAGTAATATATTACAGAAGATTTTGGGGTTAAATCAAATAGCTAAATAATATACAAAGGAAAGCAAACCAACCAACACATTTACCAAAGAGTTAATGAAGAAAGACAGAGAAACCTAAAACCATTGAACGAGTCCAAAGAATTTCGCTAACCTTTGTGAGCCTAATTGCATTTTTTTATTCTGCAACTGTCATCTATATGTACCATTGGGCAATGGCTTCCCCATGTTACCTCCATTCATTCTCTTATGTGCTTGACTAGGGACCTCGAGCTTCAAATCTTCTAACCGAGGTATTATCGCACCAGCTCCGTCACCAGCTCCAGGCCATGGTACAGCATTGAACGCAGTAACACTCAGACCCGAAAGATCAAACCCGTTCATGTAAGGGGGATAACAAGCAGTGTTGGTGTGAGGAGGAGGAGGAGGAGGAGGGCAGTAAAATCCAGCGGTTGGTGGCATAAACGGGTTGTTCCATGGAACGTTAGGCCCTTGAGCTGTGACAGCGTAACCATAAGGATAATGAAAGCCTTGGACACCTTGATGATAACCAAAGACAGGAGGATACTGAACAAACATCCCATATCCATTTCTCTCAGGGACATACGGTGTTGCTTGAAAGCTGTTGTATGTAGGAGGAAGGTTATGATTACTGCCGTTATTGCTCTGGATTCCTTCTTTAGGTATTGCACGTTTCACCTCCACGCGCTTATTACTCAACTCATGGAAATTACTCTGCATAACAATCTCAACAGAGTTCTCCGAATCATATGTGACAAAACCGAAACCCCTTGGCCTGTTTGTCACGCTGTCATGCATCACCACCACATCAGTCGTCCGCCCAAATTTCTCAAAGTAAGTCTTGAACTCTTCTTCAGTCGTCTCCGACGATAAACCCCCAACAAATAGTTTCTTGGTCCTATAGTTACCATTACTTGGCATTACATGGACACCACCGTTGTTCTGTTGAACTTCCCTCACGTATAGCTTCACGTTCGGTTGTTGTTGTTGTTGTTGCCTCATATGTTCATGTTTCGGAATCGCCTTTTTCACATCAACCTGTTATAAAAGACACAAGACACTGCCTCAATCCGAAAAATAGAATCAACATATTGTCCATTAAGCTAGTCAAATCAAGACACCAACGACAAACCAAGTAATGACAAATTGGAAGTTCCAAACGTTACAAGACATGACATAAGTAGAGAAAACAAAGTGTTAAAACTTACGGCACGACCAAGAATGAAATGAGAATCTCTGAGGGCTTTATCAACATCAAAAGCATTGGCAAAGCGAACAAAGGCAAACCCTCTGGGTTGTCCAGTGGTTTTCTCCTTAGCAACAATAGCTCCCAACACAGCTCCATATCTACTAAAATGCTGCTTCAGAGACTCTTCACTAGTCTCTCTTGGTATGCCTCCAACGAATAACTTGTATTGGTCACAATCCATATCCACCAAAACCCTAATCTGCAGCTTTATCACCAAAAATTCTTTTAACTCAGAATTGACAAAGGTACTAACCCTAATTTCGCAATTCAAAGTCAAAAGAACAGAACTGTGAAATCAAAAGTAACCCTAACTGTCAAAAACAAAAACCCCCAAAATTGAACAGTGACATGTACGGAAACCCTAATTCGAATTTTTTTTTTTTTTTTTTTTTTGAAATAAGGATACTAAAATTAACCATGAATCATGGAGAGAAACGAAGCAAGAAACGAGAAATTGAGGTTATATAAAGCCAATTTTGCCGGAAGAAAACTGTAGAAAAAACCCTAAGGGAAATAAAAAAAACATCAAATTTCATGGCGAAGAGGAAAGTTTACCAGATAGGAGAGAGAGAACAGTAGTTTGATTTGACACCGCACAAGAAGTCGAAGCGAGTTAAAAGTTAAAAACTCTTCAGCTTTAGTTAAACTTCTTTTTTATAGTAATATTTATTTTTTGTTTTTAAATATGTATCGATAATGTCGAGTGGAACTAATGGGCTTAAAAAGGCCTTTGTTTTTAAAAGGTTTTAGGCCCCCATTATATCGTATTGTTTCTATTCAGTCTAAATATGTTTCAGATTATCCTAGTTGTTGGTTGTAGTTGCTGAATTTCGAAGCTTATTTTAAGTATTAGCAAAAGCGTATATTTCTTAAACCTCATAAAAATCTCAGAATATTCTCTATCTCTCCTTCAATCTCTTACTATTCATGTTTTGTAGGCGAACTTGGGTTTTGATCTAATTTTGGGTAAGACATGTCTGTGAAAACCATTGGCTGAGAACAAGATTGCATGGATACTAACCTTGTGTGTGGTTCTGGTGTTCTTGCTTTCTGAATTGGGTTTGATCTCTGCAGCTAGATTTCCATTACTTCACACAATGTATCCTTGAAGCTTGAATGTTTAATGTCCTGTCTTTATATAGTTTCTGTGTGGCTCCATAACTTGCGATCATGATGGAAAAAAATTCAAGGATGTTTTGAGACTTCGTGTGTTGCATTCTGTGGGACAAAATGGTGGGAGAATATTTAAGTTTTATATGTTTTGATTCCATTGCTAGATATCAGAAAAAGTTTCGATATAATTGTTGTGCTTATTGATACAAACTAAACTAGCTAGAATAAACTTATGATATAATTTTGCACCACGTCAGCTGGAGACTGGAGTATCATTTGTTACAGTAGTAAAAAGACGGCCAACACCTGTGTCCTTTGTTACCATAGTAAAAAGATGGACAATGCCAACATTGAGGACGCTGTTCTTAAAATTGTAGTATTTTATTCATCAGAAAGTGAAACAACAAATATTACGATCATAAAAATTTTATAAAAAAAATCTTTGATTTTAGAATAGTGACATTGGAAATTGGAAGATATACAGTCTTTTTCTTTCTTTCTTTTTTCTGTAGTATATACTTTTCTATGGTATAATTATTTTTAAAGAAGAAATAATCTTTAAAATTTTCTCAATGAAATAGTGAATAAAATGAAAGATCACAAGTTAAAGATTTTTTATTCTTAATTTTATATGAAAAAGCTTGTAATTGCGTTTGTATGCTTTGATGTTTCTTCTTCCATCTTTTTGGTTTAATTTAGTTCCTTAGCGGATCAATGTAAATAAGTTTTCAACAAATTTTTTTTTATTTTAAGTCATTTGGTATTTGGACCATGAACAAAGATACAAGTAAAAAAGTTCGGCAATGGAAAAAACAATTGCAATAAGGTATTAGTGTCGCATACATGTGCTCTTAAATTATGAATCCAAAAATGATAGGGACCAAAATATTTGCATTAGTCTCTAAAGCATAAAAGAAAATTGGCTATAAATTTTTGTTGGAATCCAATACCAATCATCTATTCAAATTTTTGATATCAAATGTTAATTGTACATAAAAGATTTTAAATTGAAATATATATTTTTAAAACAAAACCAAAACTAAAATGGTTTATTTCCTTTTCTTATAAGCAAAGGCAAATTATTAATATCAAAGAATTCTAATATCAATTATTAAATAAAGCAATATTATTTATTTTAAAAGTGATTTTATCCTGCGCAAGGGACGGGAGAATGACGAGGTCCTAATAATGAAGAAATCAATTTTTAATTCTTAAAAATACCATATTATGTAGCAATAATATATTTGAAAATATATTTGAAAAATCAATTTTTTTTGCCTAGAGCATGAACTAATGCACCCCTCTATTTATTTATAAAAAAAATGAACGAATTTAACGTTTTCACAGTCAATGAATAGAAAAATTTGAGACTTTTATAATATTAGATTCGTTTAAATCGGAACAGAAAAAGTTGAATACCTTAAATTAGATATGTTAATTTATATATATATGTGTAAAAATATTCTCTTTTTCTAAAAGATTTTAAAACCACCACACTTTGTTTCTATCATTAAAGATGAAGATGAGGAAACCCTTTCAACTCTCGTTCACCATCTCAATTTTCTTTATTATTCTTATATTAGGTTTGTATTTATATTTTTAAATTGTTATAATATATTACATATAATAGTTTAATAAATTGATTATGAATATATAATACTGTATATCCATATCATAATTTTTGTTTATTATAGAATGTTAATACCGAGTTTATCTCTTTTATGTTAAATTCATAAAAGAAAAAAATAGTACAATTTTTTGTTTTTATTACAAATCTGAGATTTTACATCTAACAATAATAGGAATGATGGCAAATGGACAAAAAAGAGACCGAAGGTGTACTCAAATGTTCCCAGTTAAACATAATGGCGAATGTTTTTCAAAAGATTGTGATGCTACGTGTGCGCAGAAATTCGGACCTCTCCCTAAAGCGGTGGCTCGCTGTGTTTCATCTGATGGAGGAATCCCTAGGATTTGCGCCTGCGCAGCTCTTTGCTAAAGTTTTTCCTTTTTTTACCTAATTCTCTATTATTATTTTTCTAAAACGGTAAAACTTTATAATATTTCTTTTGTTAACCGTACAATAAAGTATTGAAACATTTGTCTCAGAGTTGTGAATTTATTTATAATAATGAATAACATAAATGTTAAACAACACAATTGTGAATAAAAAGGATTCGACTCTTTATAAAATAAGTTATTACAATGTTATTAGTTGTAGCTAAGATTGTGTATAATTGTATAAGCTAAAAAGGGCTTAGGGTGATTTTAACAAAATAGGGATCTTTTGAAATCATGGTCAATTTTTAACATAATTGGAACATCATCAATAAACTTATTAATGTTTGTTTCATATACGATTGTAAAGTAAATATATTAATAAGAGTTGGTGATTTGAAGTGGAAGAAAAAAATAAACGATTGTATTCTTTTGGATACTTAAATAAATTGATGTCTGAAATTTATAATAATATACTAGTATCTGGCAAATGATTTTAAGAGAATAAATCTCTCTCATTAATTTCTACTTAAAAGTCTTAATTATCTTTAACAAAATATTTGTATCATTTAAATATTTTACTAAAATTTGTATAGACCATCAATTTTTTTTTTTATAAATACATGACTTCTTAATGATTTGAAAATTCTTAATATATGTAGGTTATAATTTTTATTTCTAAACATTTCATGTGGCAGACTCTTCCGAATGTGTCACGGTTACAATGAATATATGATCATGTGGTATATATTTTGATATACAATATTTCTATTATGGAGAAGAGAAGAAACAATAAATCATTGAAAGACCTCCAGCGATTCAAAGTTGAACTTTTTTAAAATTTCTTTCTAACTTTCAAATTTTTCCCTTATCGTCGATTTTCTCAAATTTTGAACATCTTTTTTGGCGACTTCCTAAATGGATTGAGAATAGTTTTTTTCCATAGATAATTTGGTATTTATAGAAAATTAGAAAACAATAGAGACAGAAACCGTGATGAGATTCTCAGTATTAAGGAAACGGAAGGTAGATTATGGGAGGAGGCATAATTTTTAGATACAGAATGAGGCACGACGCTCTGTTTCACAGGCTACTACATTGGGGAGAGATGGATGGTGGTGTTTTATAGACGGTTCCTTAAATGAATCTGATATTTACTCAGACCAAGACTGGTATTATAGTAATGAGGGGGTGGTGGAAAATAGGATCGGATCTCGTAATAATCAAACAAGTCTAACACCCGTACATGAACAATTGAAGTCTTAATATAGGCAATGGAATGTATGAAAAATCTGCAACATCAATATGTGATATTTGCTATAAATTACTCTGATTTGGATAATAGTGTCTAATCCTAAGCATTGACCGGCTTTCACGACACACATAGAGGAATTTCATATATGGAAATAATTTTTCAACCAATTTTCCATCAACCTAATTCCACGTATAAAAACTGCAAAGACGGACAAGTTGGCGAGCAGTGTTAGAACTCTCACTTTAGAAACTTTTCATGTTGCCTCAGTACTACCGCGTTGGATCAAAGAGCCCTTATGAATTATTTTTTGACATGTTGTATTCATCGAAAAAAAAACATAGCCCAAATCTGTAATAATTTATGTTTAAAATTTATTCAATCTATATTTTTCAATCATTACGTGATATATGTGCATGATTTTGAGGAAAAACAGCTCTTTCATTAAATCTAACTTAAAAAGTTTTAATTACTTTTATTAATATAGTTATACCAGTTAAAATTTTTACCTAAATTCGTATGGCCATCAATTTGTTTTATAATAAATATATCACCCCTTAATGATTTGTTAATAATATACATGGACTACAATTTCTTTTCCTAAAACAAATTTCCTAACCCAAATCTATATATGTTAATGTGGAAAACTTATTCAATCTACATTTTTCATTATTAGGTGATTTATATGCATTGAATAATTTAACATTCATAGAGACATATTTTTAATTAAAAAAGAAAATCTATAGTTGACTATTTTATAAAATTTAAATGTATTTGGACGTATAATTTTATACGTATATTTTACTTTTTCTAGTTATCTTATATTTCAATTATCAAGTAGAATACAAATAAATAATACATAATCCAAAGAAAAATAAAAATTCTCCAAAGACTAAAACTCAAAAGAAGAAAATGCAACCATAAACTAAAAACAAAATTAAGAGCGAATAAGTTGGTGTACAGTGTTAAAACTCTCACTTCGGAAGCTTTTAATATTAACTCGATACTGCCAAGATGGATTAAAGAGCATTTCTAAATTAATTTTATATGATTTTTTATAGAAAAAAAAACTAAAAAAAAATAAACCAAGATTTATAAGCCGGAATTAGCACATAATTATCCAAGTTAAACATAAAAACATAATTTCAGACATCCAAAACCAAATGACAAAGAGACAAGGTGATGGTAAATATTTAGGTATTCCATCACTAAACTAGAAACATACAAAAAGTACTTGATATTCTACCTTTTAATAAATTAATATTATCAATTTAAAGAAAATTTTATTTAAGATGTAGAAAATCACCTAGTATAAATAACACATGAAGATAAAGATTTTTTAAAAAATGTTTCTCAAATAATATATAGGAAGATTAATATATACCAACTTGTTATTGCATTAAGCAAAAAAATACATGTAAACTTATATATCTTATATGATAAATATTTAATAACGTGAAAGGTATTTTTAGAGTGGTAAGACTCTTTTGTATTTCTGATACGTCAGCACTCCAAAACTGGATAGCATTATTCAAACAATGTAGCTTGCCTTTTCATTCTCTCCTTATGACTTTCTGATTTTTTAGCCATTTTCGTCTTACCTATTATTAGTCTCAAGAATTCTAAACTCTCTGCCTTCTCACCTAATAATCTCTGTGTGAGAATATGATCCAACTTGAAGATCAGCTAAGAAAGGAAAGGAATGCAAAGAAAAATAAAGAAGAGAAGCTGCTAAAGAAAAAAGGAAAGATACTTGATAAAGTAGAGTCTTTCAAGTTAAGTTACGTGAAACTGTTTTAGGGTTTGCGGACTTCGTAACCAACTCTGGTTTTAGTATAAATCATAGGGTTAGCTTCTTTGTTTTCTAAGCCGCTTTCAAGCGCTTCCATGGCATATAGAGAAAGAGTAAGCTAGAGGGAGAGAGGGTGTCGTCTCTTATTCTAGTCTTAGCTTATACCCATGTACTTCTCTTGTTTTGTTCTTGGTGATCTTGTAAAACACATCAGAGGTGTTTTCTGATTCTTCATAGTGGATGTTGTGGATGGCGGATCCACCCCAGACGTAGCCGTTGCAACAGTGAACTGGATGAACAATTCTTGTGTCTTGAATATTTGTGAATCATTCATTAGTTTTGGGACAGGATTAGTTTTGGGACAGGATTGAAGAACAAATTTTTAACACTTTGTTAATCCTTTATCGAAAAATCAAAAAATTTCCAATGAAGAACTTAAGAAACAGAGGGGTAACATGAGTTGTGGCTTCTTAGTTAAGAAAAAGAAAAAAACAAATTTCATATATTACATCAAGTTTGACCGCCAAGATAATTGCCTTAAAAGATTAACTATACTGGCTTAATATGACTTGCATGGAAAAAGTAATTTTGTGCTTACGTTTCTTTTATAAAAGAGTTGATACATACATTAGAACTACAAAGAATTGAGATCAAGTTAAAGTTCTAAACATCTTAAAGTTACAAAAATAGTTTTAATTTTAATTGGAAAGATGACCAATCTACCAAATTTATATTCAGTTTTAGCAAATCGGAACAGGTTGTCTCATATGGCCAATGAATAGTATCAGCTTCTCCTTTAACCATAATATCGCTCATATGCTGAGAGGTGTCTTTAGCACCTTTGCAGTGCAATGATATCTGGTCTCTTGTTGTCCTTTAGGCACCACACTAAACTACTGACTGGCCCATGATCTATCCAAATTAAAGGCTTCAATTTAGCATGTCGAGATCTGAGGACCAAAAGGGGAAGGGGGGACTCTTGTGTCGTTTTGATGCTGAAGATCTTATAATTCTTCCTCACAACCTTTTTAATTTGCGATTTTCTAAATTTTTGCTTTAAGAAAATCACGTAGTTGAATTTTTTCTTTTTTCTCTTGTTAACTGAACACTTTTTCTTTCATTGCCTTTTATATATACACAATATGATCCAAAAGTAAATGTCTCTTGTGGTTCACATATATACCTTTGTTCTAATCCTCCAAAGGAGAAAATCTATAAATGAAACACTCATACATAAAAACTATATAAAAAAAAACATATGAAAAGATATATAACTCTACAATATTATAAAATTCATTATTTATAACCTCCAAAAAAAATTATTCCTTATAATTCTATATCTCTTACAAAATTTTCAGAAATATTTTTTGTCTCTACTATTATATATTTAATAAATATTTCAAAGATATTCTTATAAGTTTTTTAAAATAAAAGCACTAGTTTTTTTTAATAAAAAATTAATAAAATTTATTAAGATAGAAGAATATTATACTCATTCTATTTTAAAAATATATGATGTTTCGTTATAAAAATGCAGATTAAAAAAATTTCTTTTCTTTGAAAAATAGCATTTGATATATAAATTAAAAATAATTCAGATAATTATAAGAAACTCTAAAATACAATTTATTACACAATTTTTAATAAAATTAACGTAAAATATATGAAGAAATCTTACATTTTAGCATATAAAATTTCTTTCTTATTATTATGTACATATATGTATAGTTATAAATAAATTTCTTATGTTTTCTATTTTATAGTATTATTTTTCCAATTTTTGAATTAGTAGCGTGATTCTAGAAATCAGTATCCAACCGGTCAATTTGGTGGTTGACCGAACCGCCTAAAATGAGATCAGGCACCAAAAGACTAAAGGCCTGATTGGTTTTATCACAGCTGGTGCGGGTGCGATTTTGGTTTTAAACATTATTAAGTGATTCATATGATTGACACAGCGATTGAAAATGAGTGTGTATGCGGAATAACTATGATTGGTTGATTAGCAGATGCAGAAATGGTTAAAAACAAATTAATAATATAAACATATTATATAACTATATAAAACCCATGTTCAGAAATTCACTAGACGTTAGTTGCGTTAGTCAGGCGGTGGGGTCTATGCTTTGCCAGTTACCAAAAAATCGGAGATTACTCGGAGATTAATCGGGGAGATACTTTTTGCATTTTTATCTATGAATATCTATATGTATTAAACTCGTCGTGGTTATTACAATGAATTGTTATGTGCTGTAGTGTTCTTTCTATCGACCTCCGTGGTGAATGTCATGGGTTCGAGTGACAGTGAGCGTATTTTGCTCATTAAGGTTTTTGGTTTAATGATAATGAAAAGACGACAATGCCCCATCTTCAATCTATATCTATACCCTGCAATTCCTAAACCTAATTAGCCATTGTTTTCTTATTTTCTTTCACGATTCATTTCTTTTGCTAATGTCTCTTATAGATTATATCATAATATAACAAATCTACAATCCAATATTCGAATTTTCAATCGAATCAAATAAAATTAAAGTTTTAAACAATTTTTTGCCGATTTGGGAAAATTTCTACGGCTGGCCTCGGCGGCGAGTAAGTGGGATTCAGCAGCGCGTTTTCGAACAGAGTATAAAACATCAAAATGTATATTATTATAATAAAATTAATATAAAGGTAATTATTAAAATAATTTTAGTTTAAAGATTTTATTAATATAAAATTATGATAAGTGTTTAGAGAATATTTATTAGAAACTGTCAAATTTATTCATAAATTTTATAATTACAATATTCAAATTTTAAATTATAAAAAAAAACTTTGGTCAACAAACTAATTCTATAGATTTTTTTTAAAAAATTATATATTCTTTAGCTATTTTTTAAATAAACTTTTTAATTATTTTTTATTATTCATCTGCAACTTTCGGTAACCGCAAACGCTTACGGAAAGTAGCTTTTGAATTTTAGCGGTATAAACTGGAATGAAGCGGTATAAAGTGGAATGAAGATGTATAAAACAGTTTTTATTATTGTTATTAAATGCCACCAACCACTAGCATATGCTGCGTTTGCGTTTGAAAGTAATAGCGGATTAACTAATCAATAGCTAAGAGAGAGTTTTAACTAAGCAATGCAAAATTCAAATTAATTTAGAGATACATGTGAGGATTTATCATTCAAGCAATGCATTCTCAGATCTCTTTTGAGAAGGAGTCACTTTCAAAATGAAAATATTTGTTGGAGATATTATCAATATATGATTTTTCTTTCTAAAAACTATGTACATCTATGTAAAGTTATCAATAAATTTCTTAATCTTTCTATTTTACAGAATTTTTTTCCTAATTTTTGAATTAGTAAATGTTGTGATTCTAGAAACCAGTATTTAACCACTCAATCTGGTTCCAACCATAATTGAACCGCCTAAAATGAGATCAGACACTAAAAGACGTATATAGAAAGTCACATCTCGTTACTATTCTATGCTATACCGCCATTCCACATTTTCTTGACATTTCCAGTTGACATCAAAGCCATTTGAGTGAAGAGTTGTCAACACTCTAACACACTTTTCGGACAAAAAGTAACAGATAAATCACTTTTACTTTGACACACACTTTAAGTGTATCTAAAGTCGAAGATACCATTTAACAAAATCAAAATAATTCGTTTTTTTTTTACTTAACCTCTCTAACTTTTATTTATTATTTCTCTACTATTAATATAAAAAACTCTAATTTTCCAGATCCCTCATATTTTAATGGCGGCCATGAAATCCCATCGACTACTCCACCGAATTCTCTTCAAGAAAATCACTTTTATGAACCAATCAGCAAAAGATAAAGATGAATTAGTTATCCAATGTAATTCAACCAATATTGGAAAAATCTGTAATTCCTTTGAGTATTCCGTCATTATCACAACTATTCAGATACTCCACTGTGAACATGTTCGATATGTCTCTAAATGATTTCTAATTTCATTTTTTTATGAATCAGCGACTGTTCGAGTACTCCACCATTGTCACCTCTTCCCATCTTTCTTATTCAAGATACCTCATACCAACCAATAAATGTCTACTCGAAACATGTCAATTCTCCATCCATCCACTCAACATCCATCTGATCGCCATCCACCCTATTCTCCATCCATCCGCTCGCCATCCACCCACTCTCCAATAAATGGCCACTCGAAACATGTCCATTCTCCATCCATCCACTCAACATCCATCTGATCGCCATCCATCCCACTCTCCATCCATCTGCTCGTCATCCACCCACTCACCATCCATCCGCTCATCATCCATATGTTTTCTACCCATCCGCTTTCCTTGCATATAATCTCTATCGATCCATTCTTCATCTGTCCACTTTTCATCTGTCCACTCTCCATCTGTCCACTTTTTATATGTTAATTCTCTAATTATCATTTTGTTGTCCACAAAGTTAATGATAAAAGTTATTTGTTAAGTTGTCGACATATTTTCGTCCAAAGATGTTTAATCTACATTGATAGTTTATCAGATCTTCTTTGTTAAATGAAAAATTATGAACTCTGCGTTAAATGAAGAACCATGAACGATTGAAATTAATTCTCATCCTCCTTTTTCTCTTAGAAATGACGCTTTAAAACAAATATATATTTTTTTTGTATACCTGCCACAATTTATCCAGTCATTAAATTTATTTTATTAAATAAATAAATAATGATTCAGATCCACTACATATTATTAAAATATAAGGGTTGGAAACACTTTTTTTTAATAAACATAATAATATTACAAAGTTAGTTTCGTCTTAAATTTAGAAAAATAAAGACTAAAGTGTGATATATGGGAAAAGTGTGGGTAATTTCATTACAAACACTTAGCCATATGAAACTTAGAAATACTTTTTTACATATTCTTTTATCGGTAAACACTATATATATAGCGCCAGTAGCACAATGATTCGAGTTAATACTATATTTTCTATGTCTTCAAGTAAATTCTGGTTAAGCCAACATATAATGGTATTTGGCTTCACACGAGATATCATTTACAAGAATCTCTAAATGAAGAACTATTAAATAAATATCAAATTGATTGTTAACACTTTTCAGTTATTGAATATCAATTCAGAATTTGGATGAAAAATGGGAGGTTTTAAATACATTAGTTAAATACAATGTGTGTAATATTTGCTACAATATAATTTTATAATTTTATTCACCAAGATAATATTGATTATGTTAACTTTGAAGAATATAATTTTATTTTGAAGAATACACACATCCATTCTTGAGAGAAAAACAACTAACACACCAAAATTGTGTAACAAACAATATACTAATTAATTCTCGTAATTTTCAAATTTTGTATGTAATCAATTAAAATAAATATATATTTCACCAATGTGTACTGTGTTTCTAAATATTTCATCAATGTGAACTGTGTTTCTAAAAATAAAATGATAGAAGAAACAAACTAAAAATAAAATACATATCTTGACTTGTGTATGATCACATCAAATTTTTTTAAGATTATCCTATCTCGTAAAATACATATCTTGATATATATTTTATTTTATTTCTTATATTCAAAAAACTGAATCATCACCTAACAAAACTAGATTCTGCTTTAATTCAATTCATTCATCTCGTAAACCTAAGAGTCCAATAAAGTTATAAAAAAAAACCTATAAGAATCCAACAAACAGAAAGATCCCAACTGAATCCGTACCCGAAACCACTATAATATCTAGCATTATCTGCATATATTTATGTTTATTTTTTCTTATGATACTTCGAAAATATCTGAAAATATATATACATGAAATATAATGACAGAAGCGATGGGGTGTACCTATAAACGCAGACTAAAGACGATAGACTGGCGAAAGGGCCACTAGCCACTAACCAATTTGCCATGTGAACATGAAATTTCACTTCCAAAGGGACCATTTGGTCCATTTTCATTATAACCATTTTTAAATTCATTCATCCTACAAACATATACATACATATTAAATACATTTATAGAGTCTCACATGCATACACGTACATGCGTGCAGGGGTGTATACGCACGCATCCACGGAAATAAATATCTTTTTAGCACACCTTATAATTTTTGGTGGACAATGACAACAACTGGAATATTTTAACCTCAAAAGTTGAATGGGTGAATATAAACTCTTAAGAAATATTCCGAGAGCAAGAGACTGGTACCAAGAAAGTTTTGTTATTTATATTTTTTCTTTTTTTGAAAGGTTTATTCTCTTTTGAGAGCTTTCCTCTTTAATAAAATACTAAATTTTGATCTATATTTTTAATTTTTTAAAATGTAATATTATATATCAACAAAAGAAAAAAGTTGTTTACAAAATTAATTCAAAAAATTGATTAAAATTGTCTAAATAAAAAAAATAAAATTCTAATAGATTTGAATAAGTTACAAACTACAATGTTATTATAGGGGAACTTTTTATGCATTCGTCCATCTACCATGTATCTCCTTTTCATCTGTAGAACTTAGACGAAGCAATTTCAGGTGGTTTCTCACCTGTGAATGGATCGTCTGAGCAAGCTCACAAGGAAAGTGGTGTGGCTTCTGGTTTCTGCGTCCATTCATTCCTCTCCAGACCCAATAAATTATGGCTTGGAAAGCGAGTTTGACGATGATGGAGTTTGGCTTTTTTAGATGTGTACTTTTGAGCGTGTTTAAAGTGATTTGCCAGTCAAGATTTATCCTGTGTCGTAAAAGTTCTAAACAAATCCAGTCCTATACTGTGTATGAGTCAAAGAAGAGATGGTCGAGGGATTCATCTGGTTCACCATAGAGAATACAGGCTTGGTGCACTCCCCAGCTTTGCATTCGAGTCCATGTGGCAAGTTTGTCTTTTATTGCAAGCCATGCGATGAAAGCATGACATACAATTGCATGAGGAAACCAAATAATTACATACCAGCATACTCTGTCTTTGTACTTACGTATCTGCTGCCAGGTCTTTTTGGAGGAGAACTTTACCGTAAAAATTTCTATATTATGCTTCCATAAGTAGAGGTCTGCGACTTCTCCAACAGAGACTGGAGTTTGTCTTATCATAGTAAGAGCATCGCGCAGATACAGTCCTCTGTTTCTTCTAATTTTCCAGTTGTTACCCTGTCTCACATTTGCGACTTTTGCTTCTCAACTGATCCCTATAGTATATGGTCCTATGTCTCCTGCTACATGGTAAAGAGGGTTAATAGTTAGCCAGTTATCATACTAGAAAGAGATCGTTTTTCCATTTTTCACGTCTCCTTTAATAAATATTTTTGCTATAGGTTGCAAATTTAACAACTTTTTCCACATTCAAGATCCTGTGCTTATATTTTTCAAAATAATCCTAACGAATTTTTCTATTAACAGATAGTGCTTTGACCACCCGACCCATAGTGAATCCGTTTTCATAATAAGCATCCAGATCAGCTTGAGAGAAAAGACTCAGAAAGAATCTTGAATAAAAACAGCTGAAAACACCAAAATAAATACAATTAAATATCAAATTAAGTAGAGTAATTGAAAACATCAAACAAAATTCCAAACTATAAAAATAAGATGATAAACAAGAATTCTAACCACACACAATGAACTCATTTCACAATATATTTCTACTTGTTTTTTTTTTAATTAATAAAATCTCTAATAAACTCATTTTATTTATTCTCTTGTTTTTTTTGGTTAAACCAAATGGTACTTATATACTAAAGTCAAACTAATCCCTAAGAAGACACTACTAATGATTAGTCCAACCCCAGGTTTTTTAATAAAGTCTAAAACATGACTTCATTTTCATCTAGGTAAAGAAAAGTATAAGTAATTCCACTTATACTTATAAGTAATTCCTTCAACATGATGTATGTAAACAGTTATATATAGATCTTTATAAAGTAAGTTAAGATGGGATCATTATTAGTAATAAAAATTATTAATGTAATATATTTTATAATTTACAATAGAATAATAAATTTAATGTGAAAACAAAATGTTCCTTGTTAAAACTAACTCTTGTATATTTGTTCAAAAGAATGATTTGATTTTTTTGTTTCGCACAAATCAAGCCTAGTCATTCCACTATTCATTTTATTTGCTGCGAGTTAACTTCTTTGTGGGATATCATTAAATACCAAGTGTTAACTACTTAAGTTTCGTTTGACCTAAATTCTTTTTAGGTCAAAAACCTATTTTAATTTTTGGCCCAACAAAGTGCCTGGTAGAGTCATGCGGTTTACGAAAAATCAATAAATAAAATCGCATGATTTTATATAAAAATCTAGAAATGTGACCACTGATACAAAGAAAGGTGTACAATAATGAGAAGGGCCCATGACCAGCTGTGTAGGAATGTACAAGAAATGGGAATACGAAACTTAAATAGTAAATAAGTAGAAATGGTAGCTATATATGTTTACATGTTCAATCAATGTACTTACGCTTCTTCTGTGCTTTTAACTATATTTACACAATCGTCAAATATTCATTTGATGTCAAGACTCAAATCTTTCAAGGAGTTTTACGAATTAGGAAGAAGCATCAACTTGGACAAATTATACGCACTATTACGCTAAGGACAAATTATATCTCTAACGTATAGGCATGGCAAATTGTTGACATATAACCACTATATTAGTAATAAAAGTTTGGTAGATGCAATGCAAATTTTCTGTTTTTTGCTATAAAATGACCCGAAAATTTAATCCAAATCCACTATTCTTAGATTTTTGTTGATCAGACTTTTTGCGTTTATGCTTTATAAACTCCAAAAAAAAAAATAAAAAGAGTAAAAAAAAAATTACATAATGTTTTTTTTTTTTTTGAAGAATCAGGAGATATTGGCTTCCAAATTCTATTACTAAAAAAATGCATTACGGTGAATATAAAGTATCCACAACATCATCCCTCAAGATCGAATAAACATCAATTGAACAGAAGCAAAAGTATGAAAACCTAAACGTAAAGTGAATGTATAGTTTAGCTAGTCCATCCTAAAAGAATTGCTGTATTCAGCGATTTTTTATTCCAAACATTAATACAATTTTTTTATGAAAACTGTTAAGTACAGTAATGAAGATTAAAAGAAATTTCAAAAGAAATAGACTTGGAGGGAAATTCTTTGTCATTAAAGGAAGACGACACCGTTTTGTCTCAGGACCACAATTGAGATTGTAGCCGTTTGTGTCAGTCAAAAGGACAGAGCAAATTCATCTTGTCGATTTCTGAAACAAGGAGATAAGAGCGTGTCTAATCTAAAGGGATTCGTACAAGTTTTGGTTTTGTCTGTCGCGTCGCTGAGGCTTCTAGGGTATTGTGTTGTCAATATAAAAGGTGTTGTTGCAGAGAGAGAGTTGGTCGGCGAGTGTAAGAGCAAAACATCAAAGCATAAGCTTGTTCTTTGTTCTTTGGGAAACAGGGGTAAGAGAGAAACCTTGTAAGCATCTTGTAAAAGGGACTTGGGGTGTTCTCTTCTTTGTAACCTCTGTGATATAGTGGATTCCGGGAGTGAGATCCCGGCCAGACGTAGCCTCTTAGTTAACATAGGTGAACTGGTTAAACTTGCTTGTGTGCTCCCTTTTTTATCTCTTTCTTATTGCTCTGGTTCAGAAAGGTCTTATCTTTTACAAAGGTTCTCAGTTACTCTTGGTGTGTGTGTGTTTGAAAACATATTTGCAGTGAAAGGAGACGTCTTTGAGTTGCAGGTTTTCACACATATTGGTATCAGAGCCAGATTCCGGTGGTTCGTGGTTCTCGTTGGTCTCTCTGGTCAAGAGAATCATGTCTTCGTCATCAAGGGTGGAGATTGAGAGGTTCGATGGTCACGGTGACTATATTTTGTGGAAAGAAAAGCTTCTGGCTCAGATCGATCTTCAGGGGTTAAGTAAAGCT
Source organism: Sisymbrium altissimum (assembly GCA_900406495.1). Classification (NCBI taxonomy): domain Eukaryota; kingdom Viridiplantae; phylum Streptophyta; class Magnoliopsida; order Brassicales; family Brassicaceae; genus Sisymbrium; species Sisymbrium altissimum. The sequence continues at coordinate 13,523 of OVBI01000572.1, read as the reverse complement.
CTGGTTGAAACCGGAAAAGGAGCAAGGATAAGAGATCCTGATGAAACACCTGAGAAAAGGAAGGAAGAAGAAGAA